>OZ022240.1:18567482-18619982 GCA_963978895.1 Erpobdella octoculata | reverse complement strand
GTTAAAAATATTAATTATTTATGTTTCGAAAGAACAACAAATCGAACATAATCATAAAATACGTTACCTTTTAAAATATAAAAAAATGTTCGGTTCAGGCCTGGAATTTTGGGCTTATAAGAATTTTCAGTTTTTTTAATGTTAACGGCAGGTTTAAAATCATAACTATTTCTACAAAAAAAGAAAAAATAAAATAGCCACATAACTACATAGCCAGCCACATCTGCTTCCATAATCTTAATACTTGATAGAAAGCAGTGTGATGATATATCAGCTTTAAAGTTAAATTTAAATATATTCTCATGCATTACTGTGAGTTTTTCAAAGTGAGCATGAAGAGAAGAATGAACAACTAATTGGGGATAACCTGCTTGTCATATTATTTAAAATTTTGTTTAAAAACTGAATAAAAATAATCTTTTTATAGTATTTTTAAGGTGTTTTGCTTTCAACTTTTCTTTTCTTTTCAATCAATCAATCAATCAATGTGAATATTTAAAGAACGTGTCTCACAGAACCTTTAAGGTCTGTCTACGTCGTGGGATTGCTAATTTTTCCATCAGCAAAGTCATGACAAAAAGTACAAAGTGTAATGATAAAGTTGATTTTTTAATAAATAAAAGTTTTTTAAATGCGCACTCTTTTGGTGTCTCTACGCTAATAAACGCACTGCGTACTTCTTGGTAGCGCGTACTCTTTGGTGTCTCTACCCTGTGTGGGCTTTTTAAACATTTTGCCATTCAATGTTTGGCTGAAATAACGTCCTGGCCGAAACAGGTCTCAAAAAATCGTTTGGGGCTCTCTGGATGTATGGTTCAAATTCTCTAATTGGCACTAATTGCCAGCGAGCGAAGCCGCGATGTGCACTGCTATATAGAGTACTAAAAACTATATGCTATAGTACTCTATGTCTGCTAGTAGTTTATATTTAGCTCAAATTGTAAATTTGATATATATATATATATATTACAAAATTAAAGGGGAACAAATAGAGGGGGGTCATGCTTACTGATGACTTTTATTACAGGTGCCTATCCAGATTAAGAGAGGGGTTGAAAAGCTTTTTTACAATACGCTAAGAGTGTTTATCAATTACTTATCTAATTTTGTAATATATTTGAACAAATATTTGTTTTTGGGCCAGTTTTTAAGCCTGTACGCTACTACATTCAATAGAATGTAGAGTAGAGGCTAGAAGCCTTGGTAATGAATTGACAAGTTGTTGCTTTATATTGTTCCTTTGCGTCAGTTTGTATATATTGAGTATGTGACTCGGTTAATAGGCCCTTAATAAATTTGTTGTACATTACATTTACATATATATTAGTTAGATCCGTATGGTGGCGTTTGTGGCTAAACATTATCATCCTACTGTACAATCTACGTGTTTTCTACTCCACGGTGCAAAAATGGTCCTCTAAATATTTAAATTGATAACATGAACTTTTTTGAAAAATTGAACATAATGCATATTTATACGATTAATCATGATTAATTTTTGCGAACCATAAATTAATCGCATGCAATTATTCCATGCAGACCCGACTCTGTCTTCAAATATTCTACAGGACTATTTCACTACAAAAATTGAGAATATTCGACGTGCAACATCCGGAGCTCCTCCTCCAAATTTTCGGCAACGGCCGGTGTCTGTTGGAGCATTGGAGGGTTTTACACTGGTGACCCCGGAGGCAATCGAGGTCCTTCTTGGTCAAATGTCTTCCAGTAGCTGTGCGCTGGACCCCATACCTTCTTGGATCATTAAGAGGATCCCGAGTGCTTTTTCACCTATTCTGGCTCGTCTTGTCAACGCGTCCATCTCCTCGTCACAACTTCCTACATCTCAAAAAAAGCAATAATTTTTCCAAAGCTTAAGAAGACGACACTTGATCCTGACCATCCAAAAAATTATCGTCCAATCTCTAATCTCTCATTTGTTTCAAAACTTATTGAACGTGTCATATATGTTCAACTCCTTACACATGCTGAAGTAAATGGGCTACTTCCTCAATCTGGTTTTCGCCGCTTTCACTCAACAGAACCAGTGATCCTGAAAATCTATAACGATGCCCTCCGTGCACTCGACCAGGACCAAGTGACCGCACTGCTTCTCCTCGATTTCAGTGCCGCCTTCGACGACTGTGTTGATCACGGGATCTTACTCCAGCTACTGCACATCACATGCTCAATTTCATCTAATGCTCTTCTATCATCATCATCATCATCATCATCATCATCATCATCATCATCATCATCATCATCATCATCATCATCATCATCATCATCATCATCATCATCATCATCATCATCATCATCATCATCATCATCATCATCATCATCATCATCATCATCATCATCATCATCATCATCATCATCATCATCATCATCATCATCATCATCATCATCATCATCATCATCATCATCATCATCATCATCATCATCATCATCATCATCATCATCATCATCATCATCATCATCATCATCATCATCACCACCACCACCACCACCACCACCACCACCACCATCATCATCATCATCATCATCATCATTTTCATCATCATCATCATCAACAACACCGTCGTCGCCGGTTTTGCAGTTTTCATTGATAATAATTGTTTATTATTAAAAGTTATTTCACTTTTGATTATTTTTTACAAACAAAATTTCGAATAATATTTTTGATCTATTATTTACATCGTTTTTTTCATAATGTATTTCAATGCGCGTTTCTAACGGTGCGGTAAGTAATTTAGCAAAAATCTAAACAACCAATCAATTATGACTGTTTACTTTACTCTTGTAATGTCAACAAATGTCCTCTTTCGCGTAAACTTACTTCTTCAGTGTTATTGTCTTTCAAGGTTGGTACATAAGAGAGTTTATTGTCGCCGTGAACACTTGAATTGTGTTTAACGAATACATTGTATTTCACGTACTTTAAATTTCTTGACATTCGTTATTACTTCAACGATGCGGCCATCTTTACGTTTCTATTGTAGATTTGCACGCTGCTGAACTCACTTCACCTTGAAATCAGCTAACCAAAAACAAAATTAAATTTTTGTTTTTATTAATTTTTTCGCCACCAAATATTAAATGGTGTTGTTTATTTCATTATGTGACAAAAAATATATGTGTTGCTTATTTAATTTTATGTACTACTTAATATATGTGTTGTTTATTTAATTTTATGTACTACTTAATATATGTGTTGCTTATTTAATTTTATGTACTACTTAATATATGTGTTGCTTATTTAATTTTATGTACTACTTAATATATGTGTTGCTTATTTAATTTTATATAATACTTAATATATGTGTTGCTTATTTAATTTTAGGTACTACTTAATATATGTGTTGTTTATTTAATTGTGTGTACAACTATATATTTCTATTGTTTATTTAATTATGTGTACAAATAAATGTATATGTTGTTTGTTTAATTATGTTTATGTATTTATTTACTAAACAGTTATTAGAATTAATGGTAGACGAAATCGTTATAACTATTACCACGGCGGTATGCGATCTTTGATTCGCTATATCTTTATTAATTTTATTTTTTTACACTATATGGTATATTCAAACTCAGAATTTGTACCTTTATTTAAAAATATTAGTGAAATTAAAAAAAAATTGAAATTTTTATGATACTACCTAGGATAGGGTTAGGGGTAGGGATAGGGATAGGGGTAGGGATAGGGTTAGGGTTAGGGTTAGGGTTAGAGTTAGTAGCAATTTTACCGATTGCAAACAAGTCGAACCGCCGGGGCAATAGCAGCGACCGACGAAATCGTTGTTGTTCAAAAAGCACATTTGATTTATAGACGCAGTATGAATTATGAAAATCTAGACAAAACTTAATTTTGGTTCCACGACAAAACGTTCACAGACAAAATGTTCAACGACAAAATGTTCCCGACAAAACGTTCACGACACAACGTTCACGACAAAATGTTCACGCACAAAATGTTCATAGACAAAATGTTCACAGACAAAATGGTCACAGACAAAACGAACGAACGAACGAACGAACGAACGAACGAACGAACGAACGAACGAACGAACGAACGAACGAACGAACGAACGAACGAACGAACGAACGTACGAACGAACGAACGAACGAATGATTGAATGAATGAATGAATGAATGAATGAATGAATGAAGCAAATCAAAACATAAAAGAAATGAAAAAAAAGGAAAATTGAAATAAAATACAGCGAGCGTTTATCGCGATTGCAAGTGACAGTAAAGAACAGTAAGTTCCAAGGTCAGATCCAAGGGAATTATTTCCCACTATAAGGGGCTACCTACGTATGATTTTGTGATAAGTGAAATTTATACGAAGTTTTGAACTTTGATAAAGACGATGAAGACTTAACATGACATGGTATTTTAGAGTAAACACGAGGTCCAAGGCATTTCAAAGACAACAGTTTCAAGGTAGTTCGAGCTTGTTCAGAACGAAATCGGTCCTTATGGCGAAGAAAGTAATCGTGAATGTCGTTCGTTCGTTCGTTCGTTCGTTCGTTCGTTCGTTCGTTCGTTCGTTCGTTCGTTCGTTCGTTCGTTCGTTCGTTCGTTCGTTCGTTCGTTCGTTCGTTCGTTCGTTCGTTCGTTCGTTCGTTCGTTCGTTCGTTCGTTCGTTCGTTCGTTCGTTCGTTCGTTCGTTCGTTCGTTCGTTCGTTCGTTCGTTCGTTCGTTCGTTCGTTCGTTCGTTCGTTCGTTCGTTCGTTCGTTCGTTCGTTCGTTCGTTCGTTCGTTCGTTCGTTCGTTCGTTCGTTCGTTCGTTCGTTCGTTCGTTCGTTCGTTCGTTCGTTCGTTCGTTCGTTCGTTCGTTCGTTCGTTCGTTCGTTCGTTCGTTCGTTCGTTCGTTCGTTCGTTCGTTCGTTCGTTCGTTCGTTCGTTCGTTCGTTCGTTCGTTCGTTCGTTCGTTCGTTCGTTCGTTCGTTCGTTCATTCATTCATTCATTCATTCATTCATTCATTCATTCATTCATTCATTCATTTATTTATTTATTTATTTATTTATTTATTTATTTATTTATTTATTTATTTATTTATTTATTTATTTATTTATTTATTTATTTATTTATTTATTTATTTATTTATTTATTTATTTATTTATTTATTTATTTATTTATTTATTTATTTATTTATTTATTTATTTATTTATTTATTTATTTATTTATTTATTTATTTATTTATTTATTTATTTATTTATTTGGTTTATTTATTTATTTTCTTCATCTCATTTTATTTATTTATTCTTTTATTTATTTATTTTCTTCATCTCATTTTATTATTTATTTATTCTTTTATTTATTTATTTTCTTCATCTCATTTTATTATTTATTTATTCTTTTATTTATTTATTTTCTTCATCTCATTTTATTGTTCACATTTCATTTCAATATTTCATTTTTATTTTTCTTCTTCTCTATAATTTCTCAAATTTTTGTTTCCCCACTTCTTTCATCTTTCATCGTAATGTACTTCGAAAAATTGTGATAACTTATTTTTCTTCTTCTCTATAATTTCTCAAATTTTTGTTTCCCCACTTCTTTCATCTTTCATCGTAATGTACTTCGAAAAATTGTGATAACTGATCAAAAGTTTATTACAGAAGCTCTTCAACAACAATTAAATATCTTTCGGCATAAATTTTTTGATCAATTTTAGAAACTACCAAAAAATGAAAAAAATGAGAAAGAAAGATATAGAGATAAAAAGAAAAAAATAAATAAAAAAGACTGAGAGATTATTTTAATAATTACAATAAATTATTTAATGCAACAATAATTATTGATTTATAGGTTTTTATTTTTTTACAAATTTTTATTTGTTTCATTATTAAAAATTTGAGTTAAAAATCCTTGGCTTTCTTTCAAGAGGTTTTCAATTATAACACTCCTAGTTTTCAATTGGTTTTTGTATCAGTTTTAATAGCAAATTTGTTATGTAGGTATACGCGTTTCATGGTTTTCATCAAATAAAATTAAAAGATGTCAACATAAATTCAACGCACAAACTTAAATTTATAGTACCAAAGAAAAATCCTAATTCTTTTTCTTATTCTTTTTCTTAAATTCAAAGGCGCTCTCCGATAAATTTACTAAATAGCAATGTTTTCAGACCATTTCGAAAAGTAAACAATAAAGTTCTGTGTCGACTTTTAATAAATATTAATCAATAAAGCTTTTAAAAGATAGGAGTTATATAGTCAATAGAGATTGGTTATATAGTCAATAGAGATTGGTTCAAAAGATCCAAAAAAACATTTTTTTAAAAACAATACATATTTTGTTATTGGTTGGTAATTATACGAAACAATTTATTTAAGGTTCAGATTGTCGATTACCGGATTCATAAAACAATATTTCAAAAATGTACGCAAATCACAACAATAAAGTTCTGTGTTTGTCGACTCTGTTTTGTTATAAACACTCTTTGTTCATAACTTTTTTTTTAATTTTAATATTTTTTTAAGTTTTAAATATGTTATAAATCGTAGTTTGGTTTAAACACGAACAGATGAAACAATTCAATGTTTTTAATAACGATTAACAATAATGTTAAATGATGAAAAAAAGATGTAAACTAACAATCTTTTTCATTCAGCCATTTTTGAATTTATCGCATTCGCTTTGTACAATACGGCGTGTGATTAATGCGAATAATTATCTAGAATTCTAGGTCAATCCAGATTAACTGCTCTAATCATAGTCTTTAATTATTTAATGAAGTAGTGATGTGAAACAAATATATTCATAAATATCGTGAGAAAATGGTCGTTTATTATTATGAAGATTAATTTCCTTGTTAATTTAATAATCACTTCTTCTTGGGTGCCCACTTATTCATTACTGTTAATAATTCACTTCTTCGCCAAACAATTAAATTATTATTTCAGCTGTGAGAAATTTAGAACAAACAATATTAGCTATTAAATAATTAAATTCTATTTTTTAGTAGAAATCATGTCATCAAATAATAAATTCGTGAAAATAAAATCAGTGGAGTAACAGCTTGATTATATATTGTTTCTTTCAGCGTTAAAAAAGTCTTTAATTAAATAATTATGTTACATCAGCATTAAAATTGTCGAGAAAAATAGGAAATAGGTACGCTTGCCTTATGCAAACCAGTCCCAAGCCTGGATAGAGGGGAAGGGAAATACGAAAAAGCAGGTCAAATTATTATCTACGACGAGAAACAATTTTCTTAATTCTTACAAACTCATGGTGTAATGTAAGAGAACTAAAAAAAACAATTAAAATTGCATGAATTAAAAACCAATTAAAAAGCCGTTTTGTTGCGTTTTCGACGCCTGTGATTTATATTAGATTATTTTAGACCGTAACTATTGTTGTAGAACATTACGATAAATATCGTAAAATAATTATAAAGATGCATCAAACCCCCTTGAAAAATTTTAAACTATTCATTTCAGTATCCCGTGTTTCAATTTATAAACTATAACTCATATTCAAACATGAAATTATTTTCTGCCCATTATTATTGTCATTGTTGAATCCTCTAAATCTACTGCTGTATCTTTAAATTAGGGTGTTCCTCAAGGCTCAATTCTTGGTCCTCTACTATTTATTCTCTATACTTCTGAACTTCCTCATATTATATCTTCTCACTCTCTCAATAGTCAAATGTATGCTGATGACTCTTATGTATATTCTAATTTCTCTAACTCTTCTCTTGAATCTGTTGTTAATCAAATAACTGCCTGCCTTCAATCTATTATATCCTGGAGTTCTTCTATGTGTTTCAAGATTAATCCTGATAAGTTTGAATTAATCTACTTCAATAAGTCCTTTAAATCTCTAACTTTGCTTCCTTTGGTTTTGCAACCACCATCCTCTCTTTCTATTTCTCCTTCTCCTCTTATTCGTAGTTTAGGTTCTCTTTTTGACTCCATCTTGTTTTTATCGTTAACCCCTCAAATATCATCTGTTACTAAATCTTGCTACTTCCATATTTGCCGTATTAAGCAGCTTCGTCCACTTTTGGATGATCTTTCTCCACAACTTCTTGTCTCTTTTCTCATTCTGTCTCGAATTGACTACTGCAATTTTCTATATTATGGTCTTCCTGATACTACCCTTCATCCTCTCTCCAAAGCCTTCAACTCAGCTGCACGCTTAGTTTCTCCCCCCTCCTACTTTTCTCATATCTCTCCATCTCTTGTTCTTCTCCATTGGCTTCCTCTTAAATATAGGGTGATTTTTTAAATTTGTCTACTAATGTTTAAATTTAAAAATTGTCCTTCACCCTACTTAACTAACTTAATAAAAATCCCTCCTAAGTCTGGTCTTCGATCTTTCTCTCTTAGTCACTTTCGCATCTCTACTATTAAGCATTCATTTGCTAAACGTTCTTTCTCCTACTCTAGTCTCTTTCTCTGGAACTCTCCTCCTACTTCTCTTACTAACTCTACTTCTCTCACAGTTTTCTTTCGTGGACTTAAAACACATCTGTTTAATAAGTTCATGTCCGAGCGCTATTGAACGCCACGGAAATAGCGCTATAAAAATTAAAATTGATTGATTGATTGATTGAAAGTTATTGTAACTTAATGGTGTCGTTATTGGAAATTATTGTAACTTAATGGTGTCGTTATTGAAAATTATTGTAACTTAATGGTGTCGTTATTGGAAATTATTGTAACTTAATGTTGTCGGTTACACTCGAACAATTAATTTACTCATAACATATTGTACATTGCAAATTGTGACATATTGTTAATTGTACATTGTACATTGTACATACTGTACATCGGTAGCTCTTTTACCAATATTTCCCGACAAAGAAGCACCTGATTAACTTACTATAGAGAGTTCTTGCATGCGTTTTCGTTTTATGCTTCAAACTCAGGTCATGTTCACAACTCATCTACATATTATAACTGGCGAACGTGAATTTTTAGCTTCATTTACTACCGCTATTTTAGATTTGCCCTATCTGACTCCCATTCGCATTAAACTTACTAACTTTAAAATCACCGTTGTTTCTAAGATTGTAATGAAATTATGATACGGTGTTCTCTGTTTGGCTTGTATTTTTCATATCAATCAAATCAAATCAAATCAAATCAAATCAAATTAAATTTATTTAACGCCAATGTCGTAAACGAATCTGAGGCGGGTGAACGTGAGATGAACTGACTAATTTAACTGGAAAAGATGAGTTTTTAAAGTACGTTTAAAGAGGGAAAGAGATGAAGCATATAGTTAATAGCATGTACTTTTTCAGTTGGTTAGAATAATTCTGTTATAATGTCAAATATCAAATTGCTTTTTCAATGTGATTTTTAAATTTGTATAGTATCCAGGCATACTTATACAACGTTATTAATACATAAAAAAATCTTGTGTGGCTTCCAAGCACTTCCATGCAACAATAAAATACAATACAACTGTACTTCAGTGAAATGCCTAATCCAAACTAAAGTTTTGCTCGAATGCGAGAATGTTAGTAATTTTTTTTTATAATGTAAACTGAAAAGGGAAGTTTTGAGTGCAGATTTGAATGTCTGGACTCTTCTCGCTTCCAGAATATGCGCTGTCAGACTATCCTTAACAGATGGAACAGCTACAGCGAAGGCACGTTCGACATAGTTTTGAATGGCTCTGAGGATGACTGGATCCAAGCATGAGATGTCAAGCGGAGTTTCTGAGTTCTCGATTGCTTCAAGAACGAATTTTTTTCCACAAAGAAATCTTAGAACTTAAAAGCTTTGAACCAGGAAGTAGTTATTCATAAACATTTTCTAAAACTTACCTCCTCTTTTATTTTATATATAGATACAACAATTTTTGAGTATTTTCTTGAGAATAAATTTTTTTTCAAATTTCTTATTGATACTTTTGTTGGAAGACAATGCATATTCAATAACTAGTTTTGCAAAAAAAACTTTTTTTTTAAATATAAAAAATTAATTTTAAAATTTGAGTTTTAATAACATAAAAGCATGTCGTTTTAAAACTTTGTGTTTTATATTGTTTATTTGTGTATTATAAAGTATTGAAATATAAAACAAATAAATTAAACAAAGTATTTCGGCCTCCCCTTCCCCCGAAAAAATTTGTATACGGCCCTGCTGCAACCACTCAAAGATTACGAAACACAACTACTTCGTTAGAACAAGATAAGCTCCGTGTTTGATGAGTTGAGTTTTAGTCGCACTGAGGCACACAGTGATTGGATTTCCCGCTGATTATGGTTTAAATATGTATTGTATAGAAAAGGTCAGTAAATTAAACTAACTCTGCTAAAATGAAACAGAAATTCAGTTTTTGAAGTACTAAATCTTGAACAAAAGTATATACGTTAAAATTTATAAATCTAACACTAAATTGAAAAAGAAACTTTTCATTTTCAACCCGTTTCTGACCACTCCCTTTTCATTAATCTTTTATCCACCCATTAGTTACTTTCAAGTTTAGCCAAACTCAACCTAGATATTTCTGTTTCAATTTGGAATGGTTGATTGAGAAAGTTCCCACAAACATATGACCATGGAACACAGTCAAACTGGAGTTTTGTAATCAATTCATTTATATGACTTGAAATGAATAACCATTTTTAAGAAAAATTAAAAAATTGGCATCTTAAATTTTTCCTTCTGGTTTGCTGGAGCCTTATTCCTAAAATCTCGTGCATTCACCATTAACATATATTACCTCTTCTGATGCTAATAGTGTTTAAAAACATTTATTTAGAGATCCGAAAAGCGGTTGGCATAGATAATGATTGTAGTTTTGTTCTCTTTGATTTTTTTTAATTGGTGATAGAAAGCATGATGGGTTTTTAAAAACACAAAACTTCTCTACACTTGTTTATAAATTTTCAAACCCTCTTTCTTAGTGTGTGCTTAGTAGTGCTTATGCTATAAACATACATACGTACGTTCCGAATTAAATCTCACGTTCCTAGGATGGGGCGATTTTATTTTCAACAAATATGCAACGGAGCCGATGGGGTAAAGATGGTGAAGAACCCTATATGTAATACACTTTCTACCTAAATTTTAAAAACATTTGTCTTAATAAAATAATTTACATAATTTAATCAACTTAAACGGAAAACTGTGGATCCGTCGCTGCCTTTAGAACTAAACTTAAAACTTTTTATTTTAAATCGGCCTTTGAACTATGCAATTTTTAGGTTAGGTTATCAGTCGCGTGCCTTGGCGCTTGATAAATTCCGTATTATTATTATTATTATTATTATTATTATTATTATTAATATTATTATTATTATTATTATTATTATTATTATTATTATTATTATTGTTATTATTATTATTATTATTATTATTATTATTATTATTATTATTATTATTATTATTATTATTATTATTATTCTTATTATTATTATTATTATTATTATTATTATTATTATTATTATTATTATTATTATTATTATTATTATTATTATTATTATTCTTATTATTATTATTATTATTATTATTATTATTATTATTATTATTAACTCCGGAACCGTAAATCACGTGACACTGCGATTTAAACTCGAGTTAGGGCACATAGACGTCTATGTTTCTTTCGAGTTTGGTTTTTCAAGGTCACGTGGTTCCGGAAATATTCGACGTCGAATCCGCAAGCGTTTAAAGCCCAAAAGCGGAAGTGAGCGTAGTTGCACAGATTTCTGGTCGGCATCGGAAGTAGATCTCGTTGACCCTATTGTACCTGTAAAATCTCAGGCCGCTGGCTATTACAGTTTCTGAGAAATCTCGATTTCCGTGCTCGGATTTCTATCCTTCCCGGCTCATAGATCGTATTCAACTATACTGGACTCGCCGCGCATCGCACTTGAAGTCCTTTACATGATTCAATTAAAAAAAATTTATTTGAACATTATTCGTATTTCTAAATCGAGTGTATTTGAAATTAAAGTTTGTGTTAAAAAACTCGTTTTTTACTTACTTGTTTTAGGTTGCACTGATAAAATAGAAAAATACTGTATGCCAAAATTTACGACTATTTTAATGTTTTTAAATAAAAATCAGTAAGCTGAAATTATATAATTCATACTACTTATTTGCTAATGTACGACATTTTATTCCCCAATATCCTGTATAGCGCTCAGGGCCGGATTTAGGCATGGTCAGGGTGTGCCACTGCACATCGACCCCACCAACCACATACAAAACTATACGTGATAATAATTTAATTCTCTGTTGTTGGTGTAAGGCGGGATAGGGGAGACTAGTGCAGAATGGACCTTTGGCTTTAAAATTTCAATTTTCATCTTATTACATCAAAATTTTAACTATAGTTTGTATTTAGGCATATATATATATATATATATATATATATATATATATATATATATATATATATATATATATATATATATATATATATATATATATATATATATATATATATATATATATATATATATATATATATATATATATATATATATATATATATATATAAAAGAACATGTCCTGACTGATAATCAACGCCGAGCTCAAACGCCTCATCCTAGGAACGTGAAATTTGGAACTTATATTACTTTTATAGCGTAAACATCCGCTAAGAAAGGATTTTTGAAAATTTTGCTCCTGAGGGGAAAAAACTGGAAAACAAACTTTTTTCTAAAAATTTTTTCTAAAATTTTTTTTTGAAATTTGGTATATAGATTCTTTTTGAAAAATAAAAAGATACGTGTTTCACCATTTTTTGAAAATTCGGTTTCCCGGACCTCAAATGTGGGTTGGAAAATTGGGTTATTTGGTTTTTAAAGTAGCTTCTACTCAAAAACTGTTAATGCTACAGGAGTAAAAATTAGTATTTAGTTTCTATTCCAAAAATAATGAAATACGTGTTTTAGCATTTTTTGAAAATTTGGTTTCCAGGACTTCAAATGTGGGGTGGAAAATAGGGCTAATTGTCTTTTATAGTAACTGCTACTCAAAAACAGTAAATACCACAGATGTACAAATTATTATTTAGTTTCTTTTCTAAAAATAAAGATATACGTGTTTCACCATTTTTTACAAATTTGGTTTCCCGGACCTCAAATGTGGGTTGGAAAATTGGGTTATTTGGTTTTTTAAGTAGCTTCTACTCAAAAACTGTTAATGCTACAAAAGTAAAAATTAGTATTTAGTTTCTACTCTAAAAATAAGGATATATGTGTTTCACCATTTTTTGAAATTTTGGTTTTCAGGACCTCAAATGTGGGGTGGAAAAAGGTTTTCTTTGGTTTTTAAAGTAACTGCTACTCAAAAACTGTGAATGCTACAGATGTCAAAATTAGTATTTAGTATTTACTCAAAAAATTATGATATAAGTGTTTCAACATTTTTTTAAAAATTTGGTTTCCAGGACATCAAATGTGGGGTGGAAAAAAGGGTTATTTGATTTCAAAATAACTGCTACTCAAAAACTGTAAGTGCTACAAATGTAAAAATTAGTATTTTGAAGTTTTGTGCCGGTTAAAAGTAGCTAAGTTCAGTTTATCACCGGTCGGGCCAAGCCGTTATTTTAGAGTCTTCACACGGGCCAGGCCAAACCTTAAATCAAAGTGGAACGGGCCGAGGTTTTTCACCAAGTATATAGATATTTTAGTGATTTTAGGGTGTTCAGTTGGGCCGGGCCAAACCTGAAGTCAAGGTGGGACGGGCCGAAGTTTTTCATCAAGTATATAGAACTTCTAAGCCTGTAAGAATAGGCCGGGCCTAATTCAGACGGGCTGTGCCGGGCCAGGAGTTTGGGTTTTTAAAACGGGCTGGGCTAAGTTGTCGACGGGCCGAGCCGAGACCTAAAAAATTGATCTCTACTATGGATGCACGGTTCAAACTCTCTAATTTCATGCGAGCGAAGCCGCTACGGGCACTGCTAGTATATATATATGTACATGCTTACTTATTGTTACAAGAAGATATTGAAGTCAAGACATCTAAAAGTTTTGTCGTAGGTTCTTCGTGAAAAAAGTAATTTTTATGGAACTTAAATTTTGTCAAATTACATATCACAGAGACAAATTTTTTTTTTATTTAATGCAGAAATGTTAAGTAGTGTTTCCACAATAACTATGCACAACCATTTACATATCACAGAGACAAGTTCCAGAACATATCATAGCAGGCAGAAGTGATTGCCAAGTAGTAGCGGTGACTTGACAGTGTCATTTTTGCTGAAAATCATAAATTTTTGTTGTTTTTCGCTCTTGTTCGCTCTATTACTCTTTCTCGCTCTCCCGCTGCCTCTCCTTTTCTCGCTCGCTCTTCCGCCCCGGTCGCTTTCTCGCTCCCGTTCACTCTCCAGTTCACCGCTCGCGCCTGCTCTCCCGTTCCCGTTTTCTGTGTGTATGTAATGTATGTCTTTTATGCATTGCTACACCATTCATCCGATCGTAATGAAATTTTTACACAACATTGAAGGCCGATGGAGGAAGGTTTTTGTGGAAAAAATTCAAATCGATAACAAAGTGAGCAGAGCGGGAGAATGAGCGGGAACTGAAACGGGAGAGTGTAAGGGAACTGAAGAATGAACGGGAACGGGAACGGGAACGGGAGAGCAAGCGAAAACGGAAAAGCGACCGGGAGCGGAAAAGCGACCGTGAACGGGAGAGCGACCGGAAACGGGAAAACGACCGGGAGCGGGAGAGTAAGAGGAAACGGGAAAGCGACCAGGAATTGGAGTTATATAAAGATATACCTAATCTTAAGTTCATGAAATTTTTATCAAGAATTAATCGGTAAAAATGTCGACATAACAAGAAACGTACGCCAATTAATAAATGCGGGAGTTTACATGCTCTCTGATTGGCTCGCTTAAAACCATACCATATTCGATAAACAGATTATACTAAATCGGGTTTCACTTTCCAATAAATTTTGGTTGACATATTTTTTTTTTAACTTTGTAAGAGCATAAGCAGTTTCCGCTAAATGTGGAATATAATTTCTAAAATAGCTGAAGAAACCAATCAATCGTTTTACTTCCTTCTTATTTGTCGGGGGTTTAATGTCTTTAACAGTAGAAATCTTAATAGGGTCAGGGGCTATATAACCTGAGCCGATTGTAAACGTAGAGGAATATGCTTTCTAGCGATTCGTAACGTTAAAGTCGAAGTTATTTATAACACAATATTTCTCGAATTTATTTTAACTTTATTATTCTTCCTTGAATATAATCCTTTTCTTGACTATAAACTGAATTATCTCACTTTGCAGAAGTTAGCCCGGTTCTGACAAATCTTTTGATAATTCCAATTTCTCTACCAAGACAACTCATTTTCTTATTGAAGACCACAAAAAGGAAAAAGACCAATACCAATTATATATATATATACATATATATATATACATATGTATATACATATATATACACATACATATACATACATCCATCCATGTATATATACACTCAAACACACATATACATATATATACGTTAATGATACAAAAATTATACGCACACACAATGTCACAGGAGCACAAATATACATATATACATACATACAGTTTTTGTTTGTTTTGTAACCCATATGGAATTTGGAGCAAAGTTTTACCCGGATGCCCTTCCTGCGAACCTCCCTTTAGTCGCCTTTTACGACACGCATAGGAGGATACACGGTGGTTCTATTCTATCGGCCCGAACCACTAAGCATCGAACCACTAAGCATTGTTGGGTAAAATCATTTTTGAAATGATTTGAAATCAAAATCAAAATCATCAGGAAAAATATGATTTCAAATCAAAATCAAAATCATTAATTATGAAATGATTTCAAATCAAAATCACTTTTAAAAATGATTTCAAATCAAAATCAAAATCTTTTTATAAATAAATTATTATTACACGGTATGGTTTAATTTGACATAATTTTGTCTATTAAATTATGTTTTTAACACAATTTGATCTAAAATCACTTAAACAATGAAATGTGACTAAAGTTTATTCATCTTCAAAAGCAACAATTTCTCAAACATTGAATCAGTCAATCTATTTCTTCTGGGAGTTTCAATTAAACCAGCAGAACTGAATAATCTTTCGACAGGAGCTGACGAAGGCAGTGTTGTATTATATCGAATGAACACTTTTTTAATCAATTCATTCGAACTAAAAATGGCAAAAGAGCTGTCTACATCCGATAAATAGTTTATCATTTTTATCTTAATGTTGTTGACATTGTCAGAGGTACTGATGGTCTGTGAAGAACACTGGTCATCATAGTAGCCGTAGTCATTATCAAGTTCCATCTTTTGACTATTTTTGTACGCACTGTACTGTGCAAGAAGCGAATGATGCTTTAACTGAAAGAGTACCGAAATACATTTATTAGCTATGGTTTATTATCAAATATAACAAAATATCTAAAATTATCATGGTTTCCTAGCATATTAAAAATCTTATACAGTTTATAATGGTAAAACCATAATTTCCTACCATATTAAGATAGCAAGGTATTTGATTTAAAAACTGTGTGGTAGGAAAGTACGGTTTTACTGTATCTATCATAGTATAATTATAGCACGTTACCTTCAAATGACGAAGAAAATTTGTAGTTGCACGTTTTGATCCTGAAATCGACTTAGCGCAATTAACACACTATGTCACCTTTCTCGCTAGTTATTTTAAAAAATTTACCATCAAATAACGAAGGCAAATTACACATCGTTACGCTGTTCAAATCGCAATCTATACTATCGGCCATGATGTTAAAAAATATTCGTATAAGTTACCGCTCGAAGCGATTGATGGCTTGGCATAGAAATAGCAGCATAGAAAAAATATTTTATGATTTTGATTTTCGAATATTAAAATAAAATCGAAAATCGTCAAAAAATGATTTCAAATCAAAATCATAATTAAATTTTACAAAATGATTTCAAATCAAAAATCAAAAATCAATATTTTGATTTGAAATCGTGATTTCAAATCATATGATTTCAAATCCTACCCAACACTGCATACATATACATATATATATATACATATATATACACACATATACACACATATACACACAGATACATTCATACATAAATGACTATTGTTTCAACACAACCAAAATATGCACACATAATAAAATAAAATAAACAACTATTATGAAAATACGTAAGATGAATCATCTTAATCTTACATATCCCCCCTCTTCGAAAAAAAGGAACGCGTTAGCGTTTCTTGATTACATCGTCACTCTCTTTACGACTAAGAAAGTCAGCACCGATGTTTTCCTTGCCTTTGAAATAGTTTACTTTCAACTTATTCTCAATCTCTATCTCTCTGCGTGCTATGTCAACAGGACGGGCATCTCCGAAGATTGCCGAATTCAACTTTCCATCTTTCCCCACCCCTCCATGTTGGCCTCTAGGCAGAAGATTGAGCCTTGGTCTTTCTTTTGGCGGATTCAAAGCCTGAACTTTTGCCTCAACTTTATTTCCTACCTTTGAAATGGCAGACGTGTTTCTTTCCTTGCTTTGATACAGCTCCGAGTTAGCCGACGATTTTCTATAATTTACCCGAACATTCCTCTGTGTGTTGTCGTAGTTAAGAGCGGATTTCTGACCAAAGCGTTTTCCTGCAGCCATTGCATTCAAACCTCTTACTCCTTCGACATTTCCCAGCACGAGATCGCAAAGTAGGTTTTTCATGCACACCACCTCTCTGGTTCCTCTGAACCAGTCTGTTTTGATTTTTACCACTGCTGTTGGAGCTACCCGAACTGTGCCGTCGATCAAAACACAGGGTCTTGTTCTTCCGGTCATCTGACGCGGGTGCACTAATGATTCCTTTACCATTATGGCAGTACAGCCAGTGTCCCTCAAAACCTTTACCGGTTTTCTGTTCACAAACCCTCTGGTTAATTCAAACTTTTCTCCTGAGTGAAAACAACCATCCGCTATTACCGGTGAAAAGCAGCCACATTTTAATTGGACCTCATTCATTTTACCTTCCATCACCATGGCCGCGCATGCATTCACTACTCCAGAGTCTTTGCATGGAGGTGTCATGGTGGCCTCTCTACGCGTTTGGCACATGACTGGAGTTGCTTGAGTGCCTTGCCTGTAGTCCCTAGTTAAATGTCCAGCTTGATGACAATCCTTTGCCATATGGCCCAGCTTATTGCAATTGTAACAGCGTGGTCCAACCATTTCCGAGTCAATGTCTGGTTGACTACGATTTCCGCTAATCCTGCTTGTGTTCTCGACCTTTGCCAAGCTTTTGACTGGGTGAGCTTGATTGTACTTGTTGACCCAGCGACTCAACTCATTGACGTCACCGCTTTCTTTCTCCAACAAATACTCAGCCATTCCCGACGGACACTTTCCAAACAACTGTTCTTTTAGAAACAAAAATAAATAGTTTTTTGTACCCGCGAGATCCACCCAGCGCCTGAGGTAACTATCTAGTCGCACCAGATACTGTTCCCAAGTATCTTCTGGTTCAAGCTTTGACTCTCGAAACTTTATGCGGTAGTCTTCTGCCGACTTCCCAAAACGGCGAAGGAGTGCCTCTTTTACCGACTCGTAATCCTGCATCTGACTATCGCTGAGTTGGCCAAACACTTCTAATGTCTTCGCACTCAGCAGAGAACCCAGAAGCATTCCCCAACCCTTTTTTGGGTGATCATTTGCCGTGGCCAATGCTTCAAAACGGAGCAGAAAAGCGTCCACGTCGTCACCTTCCGAGAACTTTGGATATGGAATCTTTGTTACCTCTACCGTCGCCTTTGGCTCTTTTTTTGTTAGGGCTTCCAATTCCAGCTTCTTCAATTCATGCTCTCGTTGCTCGCGCTCACGCAGAAGTTGAAATTCACGTTCAGCTATTTTTTCCTCACGTTCTCGTTCTCGTTCTTCCCGTTCTTGTTGCGCTATTTTATCTTCAGTGACCACCTGAGTGTCAGTGGTGCAACTCCGCCTCGCTAATTGCGAGCTAGTCCCAAGCCTGGAGAAAGGAGGAGAAAAAAGTAAAAGGATCAAATTCTGATCCACGACAGGTAGTACTTAAGTGCTTCCTACATACAGCCATTAAAGTCTTAAAACACCTGGTGTAAAGGACTATAAACTATTATAAAAAAAAGTTTCAGAGGTGGGTTCATTAGGCTAAATGCGAACTAAATCTCAAATATCTTTTTAACGCGAACAATAATAAATTTAAATTATTGGTTTTATCAGTCAATTAAATTATAAAACTGACATAATTAAAATAATAAACCGACAATGACTATTTAAAAAAAGATTTATGATTTTATTTGCATTTATCCCAATGTTAAAAACAATGTACGGAAGCGCCAAGAAATGTTTTTTTGAATACAGTTTTTTTAAATTGTAAAGCTAGTTAATCTATTTTTAAATTGCAAACATTCATAAATTTATAAAATAAAGAAAAACTAAGCTTTTTAATGCAATAGTCAAAAATACGCTGAAGTCCCTTCGACATAAAACGAAGACTTTTGTGGCATTCCCAATATTCTGCGATAAAAGAAATATTTTTTTTGCCAGGCGGCGTACAAGTTAATAATTAAATTAACAAATTTATGAATATAAACGAAATGTCTTCAAATAATCATGCGACGTACGAACTATAAACGAAATGTTTTCAAATAATCATTAATATGCGATGTACCAAAGATCATAAATCGACCAGTCGATTATTATTGAGATTTATTTATTGAGATTTAGCATGCGCCTTATCAAGACAAGTCTTGCTCAAGGCGAGAGAGGGAGGGTACTTGCAAAGGTTTGAAGTCAAATTACTAATTTCGCACAACAATTTGCAAATTGCAACCGAGATTTTATAATACCTCTAGGTGTTCACTTCAAGATAAAACAAGTTGCACTTTTAGAAAATTCCGGTGCAACCTCAAGTTTTTAGGAACGAGCTACGCAGACAACGACGCAGCATGAATGTGAGTATGTGCTTTGTGGCCTAGAAGTCAACCGACTAACGCCACGTTAAAGATCGTTAAAATGAAATGAAATATGTACTATATATATATATATATATATATATATATATATATATATATATATATATATATATATATATATATATATATATATATATATATATATATATATATATATATAAACATATATATATATATATATATATATAAATATATATATATATATACTTATGTAACATATAAATTTCATCAGATTTCTGGTAATGGTACAAACCCATTGGAATATTAGAGGAAAGAAACAGAAGAAAAACCATTACTTGCTCAAGTCGCTCTTCGTTTGCACAGCATTTAAGCAAGTTCAGCACAGTTGGAGCGGGACTTCTCGTCTGTGATGAACACAATAACAAATCTCCGTTCCTGACTACCAGCTATAAACGTAGTATCTATAGAGATTGTGAGATGGAAATTTTATCTTAAATAAACAATGAGGAACAAATTTAAATAAATTTAGGAGGTATTGGTAAGGTCGAGTCGGGTCGGGTCCGGCCGAAGTGAGTCTGGTCGGGTCACCAATATAAGGGTGGCCATGGGTCGGGTCGGGTCCTAAAAATGTGACCCATGGACAGCTCTGTTGTCATCCATAATTCAAATATTAGCCAAATACCAGAACAAATGATGGTCAAGAAGTGAGTTCAATAAATAGAATTCTAGACTACAGACAAACAGAAACTGAATTGCGAACTCATCAAAAACAAGTCAGAAATTTAGCTATAAATAATATGTGAACATTTCTAAGCACAGGTTTGTTTAAAATTATTGAATAAATGAAAACTGTCATATCTTCGTTTTGATAAAAAATGTTGTTGAAAAAGTGTCAGTCAAAAACAAATAATTAGAAAAATGTTGCATTGAGTCTATGGAAAGTTTTTTCACCTTGCGTTGTTCACTGGTCAATAGGCTGCACATTTTATTTCACAGTTGTATTACTCACCCATTCAATCATTCACCAACCAATTCAATCATTCATTCACCAATTCATTCATTCGCCAGCCAATTCAATTATTCATACACTTATTCAATCATTCATTCACATATTCAATCATTCTTCTACCAATTCAATCATTCATTCACATATTAAATCATTTTTCTATTCGATCATATAGCAACTCATCTAATCTATCTACTATCAACTCGTGCAAGCAAGCCTTCACGAATTTGCTTAATCATCCACTCATTTTTTAACTAACTAACAACTTTCAAATTACCACCTCATTTTATCTCCCGCTCCCGGTCGCTTTCCCGTTCCCGCTTGCTCTCCCACTCCCGGTCACTTTCCCGATTCCGGTCGCTTTCATGACCCATCAATCTCTTAATAATTTGTAATATCGCGCAATCGGTCACATTATGCAAGACTGGGAAGGAAGTAATGGACTTTTTAATATTAAGAAGTCCATTAGCAAGTAATGCCTGTCACGCAATTGTAAACAGTGCTTCGAAAACTTATGCAATGATCATGTATAGGCACTTTTGGCCCGGAAGGTTTTTTGGCCGGGGGATCGGAGAAGGAGTCCAAACCTTCGTAACTTTTTCCCCTTCTTAACTTTCCAGGCAAAAAGTTCCTATGTACCACCATCGAAGGTAATTGCTTAATAAAATTCAAATTTTGTTTACGTAACAACGTTTGTAGGCTTCAAGCAACTTTTAGCAAATCTATTTTATGTTTTATGGGCTAAAATAAGTTATGAACGAGTGGAAAAGAAAAAATGAGCGGGAACGGAAACGGGAGAGCAGGTGGAACGGAAACGGGAGAGCAAGCGGAGAAGGAAACGGGAGCAAGAGAGAAAAATGATAAAAAACCTCTGAAAACCCCGAGCAACGCCGGGTAATCCCGCTGGTTTATATATATATATATATTTATATATAAATATATATATATATATGCATATATATATATATATATATATATATATATATATATATATATATATATATATGCATATATATATAAATATATATATATATATATCATATATATATATATATATATATATATATATATATATATATATATATATATATATATGCATTTATAAATATATATATATATATATTTATATATATATATATATATACATAATTATCTGTTTTGAGATTTATATATATATATAACAGTTTTTTATATCAGACTTAAGCTGCATTTCTATTATATCATTGCTTAAATATTGTTGAAAAATAAGCTTAGCAAAATAAATCTGGACAACAAAACATATATATTGTTTTGATTTATACCAATTATTTGGAAATCATAACACGCTTAAAAATGAGTGGTCATCTACAACATCCTTTATTGCTGAAAATGTTATGCACAGATTTTGTTTTATTTAATTTTAAGGAAACTTTTCTCGAACCGTCTACTGAGATAAAATGTCTTCCTTTTAAAGTTAAAAATTGTGTAAAACTGTCTTCACATGCTTTTGGAGAAATAATTTCAAAAAGTATAAAAACAGGAATGGAACTAAAGCCAGAGTTTATCATTCCTTTTTTCTTGAAATTTGATTCATATCAGGAATTATTTCTTAGAGATTTTAAAATCAATCACTTTTTCCAACCCTTAAAAACCATTTTAAGCAACAGAAATCTTACTAGTTTTTCTTTTACTGGAGCATCTACTTATGCTGATATTAAACAAAAAAAATATAAGCGAATGGTAAGATTGTATAAGCAATTTTTTAAAAATCCAATTTTGTCTTCTAACTTAGAAGATTTAGAATTAGAAATCAATTGTCGCCTTATAACAACCTATTGCAAAATAGAAATGAACAATGTGTGGTTGTGTCCTAAATTACTTCGACTTTCTCTGTGTTGTGTATGTAAGGATAGATTCAATACTGAAGAAGATTTAATTGAAATTTTTAAAATTGAATTTCCTGCTGCAAAATTAAAAACTTTATCTATATCTGGCTGCGGATATGCAAGAAAAACAATAAGCAAGTTTTATAGTTTTGTCAGTCTTCAAAAATTGGCTATAAGTACATCCGTTGGTGAATCATTAGAAGAATTGGTTAATTCCATATCGTATCTTTCCAATTTAACAATGCTTGACATGAGTAGAAACAGCTGTTTTAAGGTAATTAATGAATGGAATCTACAGTTAATATACAAAATGATAGACAAATTGCCTGATTTATTTTATTTAGATATAAGTAATGTAGGCGCTGTGTTTGAAGGATCTGTCACGTGGACTCATCCAAAAAGATTTCATTATTTAGGACTGCGTTTTTGTTATTCTCAAGATCAAGACTCAAATGAATATATTGAATTTTTTTCAAACATTAACTCCGAGGTTATAAGTAACTTCCACACAATTGATGGATTAATAGAGTCAATGAAAAGTGTTTTTTGGGACAAGGAAACGTTTGACACGGTCCTTTGGTACTTGTTGAAATTTACAAAAAAAAAACAAAATAATTCAAATATAGAAGCAAAACTTCCAATTATTTATGAGTTTTTATATCATGGATTGTATTATAATAATCCTAATAATAGCTCGTTATCGTTTTCAACATATTTAGAGTTATTTTGTAATTTATCCGAAATAAGCCTTAAAAAGTCTGAATTAAAAAGGTTTATAAAAGTAATATTGAATTCCAGAAACAGTTGCGGGTGGATATTTCAGCTGGTCGAGACAATGACTCTGAATGATCTGTTATGGAAAGAACTATTATTATCAAATTACGGTTGGATCCCATTTCTTCTCTCGCACGACAAAAATGATGTTATTTGGAATAATATGGCCAATCATCTTATGACTGCATATGAAAAGTATTACGAATTTACCAAATGTATCATTCCAGATGTTGATAATATCATAAAAGCCGTTGAATATGATTTAGATTATACATTTAACAAATACAAAATCAAACATTTTTTAGACAGACATAAAATACTGAAACAAGAAATTGAAAATAAAAAATAATTGAGTATACTGATTTGTTTTTCATATTAATTGTTTGTTATTTTATTAGTTTTTCTATCAACATTTTTGTTTTAAATTATGCTAGCAGAATTGTCCAAAGATGCTTTTTACTGAAACAGGAAATTGTTTGTTATCCAATAAATTTTAAGAAAGTGACAAAAAATAATAGTACTTGCATTGTTGACAGGCGTTGCCTAAGTTTGTTTTTTTTTCGTTTTTAACGATAAAACGTAAAATAATAAACAGAGTTTTTTTTTTAAAATAGTTTGAAACTTTCAAAATCAGGAAAATGAAGACCCTAAAATAACGGCTTGGCCCGTCCGTCCGGTGATAAACTGAACTCATCTACTTTTAACCGGCACGTGATTCTGCGATTCAAACTCCAGTTAGGGCACATAGACTTCTATGTTCCTTTTGAGTTTCGTTTTTCAAGGTCACGTGGTTCCCGAGATATTCAAAGTCGACTCCGCAAGCGTTTATAACCCCAAAGCGGAATTGGACGGGATCGCACAGACTTTTGGTTGGCACCGGAAGTAGATCTCATTGATCCCCTTGTACCTGTAAAGTCTCAGGTTCCTGGCTATTACCGTTACTGAGAAATCGCGATTTCCGTGCTCGGATTCCTTTCCCTCCCGGCTCATATGTCGTATTCGCCCGCGCATCGCACTTGAAGTCCTTTAAAATACACTTGGCGTATTCGGATTTGAATCCATGCACGAATAAATGAGAGTGCAAACATACAGACATGAAACTGAAAAAATTTGAAGAAAAAAAACCGCTATCTTTGAACACCCATAAATCCATATCCGAAATACGAATTCGAAAAATTCTTTCCCCATCAGATGGTCCCATTAAGGTAGGGTTTCTTAACCGGTGGGGTGCACTCCCCTGTCAGCGCCGAGCCTTCGAAACTTGCTGACACCAAAACACTTGGAGAAGATATTAAGCAGAACTGATATTAACAGAGGCGCTGGTGGCAGAGCGGTAGAGCGTTCGCCTGTCGATCTTTAGGTCGGCAGTTCAAACCTCGCCGGCGTCACCAGCGTAACTCCATTAAGCAAGGAGTTCACTCGCATTTGCTAAAGGGTTAGGTGCCTATAAATTGCTGCTTTTGCAAGTACCCTCCCTCTCTCGCCTTGAACAAGACTTGTCTTGATAAGGCTAAGGCGTATGGTAAATCTCAATAAAAAAAAAACTTTATTTAACTTAAAAACAAGCTAGAAATGTTAATTAGAAAAGGAGGTAACGCGGAAAAGTTGCACAGTACTTTCCCTCTAGCAAAAATATCCAGCCGAACTGCGACACTACTGCGTTCGCGTGCCGCCTTATATAACAAAATCTTATCACGTGATCACAATCCGCCTATCTGATTCGCCGACTAAAAATAAATATCAAATAATATTAAACAGTCTGATGTAAACACGCAATCATCTCCCTAAATCTCGATCGCGAGTGTATCAAATTTTGATAGACTATAAAGATATACCTAATCTTAAGTTCATGAAATTTGTATCAAGAATTAATCGGTAAAAATGTCGATATAACAAGAAACGTACGCCAATTAATAAATGCGGGAGTTTACATGCTCCATATTCGATAAACAGATTATACTAAATCGGGTTTCACTTTCCAATAAATTTTGGTTGACATATTTTTTTTTAACTCTGTAAGAGCATAAGTAGTTTCCGCTAAATGTGGAATATAATTTCTAAAATAGCTGAAGAAACCAATCAATCGTTTTACTTCCCTCTTATTTGTCGGGGGTTTAATGTCTTTAACAGTAGAAATCTTAATAGGGTCAGGGGCTATATAACCTGAGCCGATAACATGACCAAGAAATGTTATTTGACTTTGAGCAAAACGACACTTTTTTAAATTGAGCGTCAAAACATGTTCTTAATTAAGCTCAAGAATTTTGTCAGATGTTCCAAGTGTTCATCCCAATTGGATGAATGAATAGCGAAGTCATCGATAAAAGGTTCAGTAAATGAACGAATTGGTCTGAGCAATTCAGAAATGACTCGCATAAAAGTATTCCCCGCCGACTTCAATCCGAACGGCATCCTTAAAAATTCAAACACACCTTCTTCACAAGCAAACCCTGTCAACCATCTTGACTCTGGTTTCATCAGGATTTGCCAATACCCACTTTTGGCATTGAAACAACTGATATATTTTGCTCTTCCTACGTTCTGCAAAACATCAGAAATATCTGGTATGGGAAAACAATCACTTTCTGAGAAACGGTTCATATGTCGATAATCTACAGCCAAACGAACACCGCCTTGACCCTTGGGACCCTTCAACACACATACCATCGGACTAACCATGGGACTTTGTGAAGGCATAATTATATGTGGAGTGGAAAATAGGGTTATTTGTTTTTTAAAGTAACAGCTACTCAGAAACTGTAAATGCTACAGATGTAAAAATTAACAATTAGTATTTACTCGAACAAATAAAATAAACGTGTTTTACCATTTTTGAAAATTAGGTTTCCGGGACCTCAAATGTGAGATGGAAAATTAGATTATTTGTTTTTTTAGAATAACTGCTAAAAACTGTAAGTGCTACAGATGAAAAAATTATTATTTAGTTTTTACTCGAAAAGATATGCGTGTTTTACCAATTTTTAAATATATTGTTTCCGGGACTTCAAAGGTGAGATGGAAAAAAGAAAAACTAAAAATGTGAATGTTTTAAAACAAATGTTTTCTAAAATAAGGCATATGTAGAAAACCAAAAATGAGAAAGCTTTGAAATTTGGTATCTAGATTCTTCTTAAAAAAAATAAAAAAACACATGTGTCACCATTTTTAAAAATTTGGTTTCCAGGACCTCAAAAGTGGGGTGGAAAATAGGGTTGTTTTTTAGAATAACTGCTACTCAAAAACTCTAAGTGATACACATGTAAAATTTAGTATCTACTCAAAAAATAAAGATGTACCTATTCTATCAATTTGTAATAATTTGGTTTCCAGGACCTCAAATGTGGGGTGGAAAAAAGAATTTTATTAAAAACTCCAAAAACTAAAATTGTTAAAATTTTGCAATTTGGTACCGAGATTAGTTTTACGAAATAACAAAATATATGTTTTATTAATTTGTCAAAATTTGGTTTCTAGGACTTCAAATGTGGGGGGAAGAAATAGGGTTTTATTTTTTTTTATAGAAAAACTGCAACTCTGAAACTAAAAATACTACAGTTATACAGATTAGTAACTAGATACTACTTAAAAGATAAAGTTACAAATGTTTTCCAATTTTTTTATGTTCTGGCTTCCAGGACTAGAAATGTAAGGCGGAGAAAAGGATTATATTTGCTTGAAAACTCAATAACTAAAAATGTAAAAACATTAAAATTCAATAATAAGTTTTTTTATAATTATAAGATACGTGTTACATTATTTTTTCAAAAAATTAGTCTCCAAGCTTTGAGGTTTTGTACCGTTAAAATTGGTTGAGTCCAGGCCTCGACTTTTTTCTTACGAAACCGGACAGTTCGAGCCTAAATAACGAGCCAGGCCTGAAATTTTCTTTCTATGAAATAAACTGGACCGGGTCTAAAAAATCCGTGTAGGGCACTATGGATTAGAGTGTTGCACGGATCGGGCCAGGCCGTGATTTTAGGGTCTTCTGACCGGATGGGCCAAACCTGAAGTCAAGGTGGAACGGGCCGAGTATTTTCGCCAAGTATATAGAAATTTTAGGCCTGTTAAAAAGGGCCAGGCCTAAATTAGATGGCCCGTGCCGGGCCTGAAAATTTGGCTTATGAAGCGGGCCGGGCTCTGTTGTCGATGGACCGGACCAGACCGGGTCGGACCGTAAAAAATCGCCCCATGATGTACGCTACGGTGGATGCGTATTCTCTTTTTCAAGCGAGAGAAGCCGCGACGGGAATGCTAGTATGATATAACTAAGTAGGTATGATTGAAAATGTATACAAAATACTACGTTTATCAACTAATCTAAATAAATGAGCTAATAAAGAATTTTTTTTTTATTTGGTGGAAAATCTTGGGGAGGCGTCTCCCGCCCCCATCCCTTCAATCGCCGCCTCTGGGAACACTGCTTCCAAAAACTTTGTCTTTATTTAAATCAAAAATTAAAAAAAAATGGTTGGGGGGGACTAAGTAGGTATAATTGAAAATGTATAAAAAATACTACGTTTATCAACTAATCTAAATAAATGAGCTAATAAAGAATTTTTTTTTATTTGGTAGAAAATCTTGGGGGGGGGGGGCGTCTCCCGCCCCCAGCCCTTCAATTGCCGCCTCTGGGAACACTGCTTCCAAAAACTTCGTCTTTATTTAAATCAAAAATTTAAAAAAAAAATTGTTGGGGGGACTAAGTAGGTATAATTGAAAATGTATAAAAAATTGTTGGGGGGACCGCCCCCTGCCCTACCCAAATAACCCCTGCAGGAAACCAAGGTAAAATTTTGCGACCACCAAAAATACTTGCAATTTTGTCACCAAAATTGAGTAGCATTCCTTTGCGTCCTGGCTACCAAAATAGGGTAGCCGTAGTGCATTCCTTTGCGTCCTGGCTATCTTTCAGAAGGTAGCCAGGACGCAAAGAAATGCACTACGGCTACATTACAGCGTCGTCGTAGTGCACATTCAAATCATTATTATTATTATTATTATTATTATTATTATTATTATTATTATTATTATTATTATTATTATTATTATTATTATTATTATTATTATTATTATTATTATTATTATTATTATTATTATTATTATTATTATTATTATTATTATTATTATTATTATTATTATTATTATTATTATTATTATTATTATTATTATTATTATTATTATTATTATTATTATTATTATTATTATTATTATTATTATTATTATTATTATTATTATTATTATTATTATTATTATTATTATTATTATTATTATTATTATTATTATTATTATTATTATTATTATTATTATTATTATTATTATTATTATTATTATTATTATTATTATTATTGTCACACATTCATAAATTACACACACATATACATACATACATACATTACATACATACATACATACATACATACATACATACATACATACATACATACATACATACATACATACATACATACATACATACATACATACATACATACATACATACATACATACATACATACATACATACATACATACATACATACATACATACATACATACATACATACATACATACATACATACATACATACATACATACATACATACATACATACATACATACATACATACATACATACATACATACATACATACATACATACATACATACATACATACATACATACATACATACATACATACATACATACATACATACATACATACATACATACATACATACATACATACATACATACATACATACATACATACATACATACATACATACATACATACATACATACATACATACATACATACATACATACATACATACATACATACATACATACATACATACATACATACATACATACATACTTACATACATACATACATACATACATACATACATACATACATACATACATACATACATACATACATACATACATACATACATACATACATACATACATACATACATACATACATACATACATACAAACAATCGAACGTGTAGCGCATTTTAAAACCCAGTTGAGTTGTTACCAGATCGACACTTTTCAGCTAATACACATTTTCTACAGTCATGACTTCCAACTACCAACATAGAAAATTTCCTGATTACAAAGAACTACTTATAAATTCGACTTGAATCTAACGTCCTTCAAAGGAAGGTCGTTTTTTTTAGTTCGGTGGAAATTGCATTTCTTTAGTTATATTCGCTGCGAGCGTGTTTTTTTCTAAAGGCAAAAGTGTGTAACGTTTTGGAAATTTTTTGTAAAAAGTACCTACGACTACTCCGCATGAGCTATTGTTATTGGAACAGTTAACAGATGGAATTTTGTAGAGACGAATTTGTTAGACCTTGTCTCCGGACGTTAAAACCCTTATCTACGCCCATATTCTGCTAAAATAAATTAGGTGCCTGCTTAAATGAAACCTTTCCATCAATTATTCTTTTTCTAGTTATTGTAGCTAAGGATTTTCAGGACGTGCTCAGGTTAAAAAAAATTGTTATTATTAAAGGTGTTAAGTATGATGTTCCGACATCAATTAAGCAATTACTTAGTAATTAATGCATTTAAATTTCGCATGGGAAGCATAAACAGTTTCTTACTACAAGCATAACAGCGCTTTCAAAGTAAAAATTGTTTTACAAGTTATTATAAGGAGTGCCGCGTTGCCGAGGTTATGGTGTGATCATCCCCTAAGAAAAAATTAGTGAAACCCCACTGATAGTTTACACGACTAATACTTGACTTTCGTACCTGACTTACTTAAGTTCGTTGCGGAGTGTCCTACCGGGTAATCTTGTAATCTCAGTAGAGTATTGCACGGGCCAGTTTTTTGCGACCCGACTTGACTTGTTTCATAGGCCAAAATTTCAAACCCGGTTCGTTTTTATACTTAGCAAAAAATTTGGCCTGGCCCGCTTGAAAACCCTTAAATTCATGCCCGTGCTATACTCTTGCACACAATACAGTCAAATGAGAAACACCAGGTACTCTGTCCATCAGTCCATCCATCTATTATGGTCTCGCTGACTCTACACTTTATCCTCTTTCTAAAGCTTTCAATTCTGCCGCATGCTTAGTTTTTCGCACCTCTTAATTTTCTCATATATCTCTCCATCTCTTGCTCTTCTCCATTGGCTTCCTCTTAAATAAAGAGTGATTTTTAAAGTTTGTCTACTAATGTTTAAATTAGAAAATTGCTCTTCTCCATTCTACCTAACTAACCTAATAAAAATCCCTCCTAGGTCTGGTCTTCGATCTTCTTCTCTTAGTCACTTTCGTATCTTTACTGTTAACCTCTATATTTATATAAATACTGATCAAAAAGTAGTTAGTAACTATTTCCTAACTACTTTTAAAAGCATTAGTTATTAACTACTTCTTAACTACTGTCTAATAGTTATCTACTAGTTAATTACTTTTAACAATAAAATTAAAAAATTAATTTCCAATATGTTCTATATTGCCAGTAAACTATATAATGGCGGGAAAAACTTGCCCCCCCCTGGAAAATGCTGAATTTACGTCCCTGCTGCCGAACTTGGCAATGTTGAATTTAGCTTGATGAATGCTGCACAGGCACAATCATTTGGATAATTTAACCCGTTTAGGTCCAAAACTTTATTAATTAGATTTCTATTATTTTTTTTTGTTATTTCTAAGTTACTTGCTTATGTTTTAACAGATTTATTTTTAATTATTTTTTATTTGAAAGAAAACTTTGAAAATTCACTATGCTCGTTTTTCGAACGGTGGTCGTATAGACTACTGAAAACGACAAAATGTTTAAAAGTCAATTTCTTTTTTTTTTCAACGCAAACAATTATAATATAAATTTTAGGCTATAAACAGAAAAGCTAAAAACACATTTCTGACTTTATCAGTAACACAGTTCAATAAAATCCAAAAATTTAACATTCAATAAATAGGTCAAGCAGTTCATGATAGTCGTTTCAGAACCAGAGTGTGCGGAAAGCACCAAAACAATTCCGATGAAGTCGTTTGTCGCACTTGGCCCACATGTACAGTGTTTTGCCACAATTTTCCAGCTTGTAGCGACCTACTGTTTTCACCTTTTCCAGATCGTGACCATGGGCAGTTGCTGAATCTTCCCTATCGTTTTGTTTTTTCAACCGTGCATGAATTCATTTCATCGGTATAAAACAACCTAAACAGACTATATGGGGTTTATCAAGCAAAGCACCATTGTGGTGTTTCAAACTCGTTATATATAGACTGTTTTAAAAGTGGCTATTCAAATTACTCTTTTTGGTCCAAGTGCATTTCAATCGTTTTTGGCGTTTTGGTTGCCGCGGCATTGAACTGACCGTATTTGCGACCTACATTTCTTCACCCAAAGAACCGACACAGTCTAATCTCATCCCATCATTAGTATAATCAACTTCTACCTTCCCGGATATTACAAAGAATAACATTTCTTCTTCATTTGCTTATTCATCAGTCACGTGTTATGATGCGTCGGGCGGAGGAATGACAAGTATGTCAACCTCAATGCTATCATCATCATCAAGAATTAGTTCCATAGCTTCTTTCAACGTGAAAAAACATTCTTTTTGACGCCTTTCATTTTTAAGCTTTATAAACATTTCATTCGAAGAATGAAATTTGCAAAAAACACTATCACCAATTCAACCACTGCACACCTATAAGCTGAATGAACTAGTTTCGACTTGTTCGCATAAAGTACTCTATACGCCCAACGATCGTAGAACGAGCATGACTCATACATGTTCAGACTGTGGGTTAGTGTAAACACAATAAAATTTAATTAACGTTGCTGTTTACTTTTGAGTACATCCTCTTTCGATATTTCAAACTTTTGTTATGATAACTCTCATGAAATTAGCATAATAAATTTTTAAAGTAATATCGGTCGAAAACCTTGAAAATGCTCATATTCTAACCCAGATTAAACGAATAAAAAAATTATTTAAAAAATTTTATACAGTGTATTGAAGCTTTCTTAACATAAAAAAAAACTTTTAACAGAAAAAAAATTTCAGCTTAATTTTATGCAACGCCAAAAATAAGTGCGTTCGTAAAACGTACGATGGTCTAAAACGGGTTAACAGACTTATGATGTTCTTTGACGAGTTTGACAAATAATCGTTGAGTAGTTCGCTAAGTTGTTCACTGTACAACTTCAGCATTTTGTACACTGCGATGAATGAAGTTTGATAATGATACAACCTTTGCCATTGATCTATCGTAAAATCGCTTCTATTCCAGATTATCTCTTGCTCTCAATGCATATCAACACTCGACACGAAATTTAAGGTATGATAACCACAGCGTTTATGAGGGGTAAAAGAGGCACATCATCAGTATTATTAATATTATCGTCGGTTAAGTAAAGTAGTTAAAAAATAGTTAACTATTGTTAATAACTATTGAAAAATAGTTAACTACTAGTTTTTAACTAGTTTAACACAAAGTAGTTATTAACAATTACTTAACTACAGTAGAGTAGTTAATAACAATTATTATTATTATTATTATTATTATTATTATTATTATTATTATTATTATTATTATTATTATTATTATTATTATTATTATTATTATTATTATTATTATTATTATTATTATTATTATTATTATTATTATTATTATTATTATTATTATTATTATTATTATTATTATTATTATTATTATTATTATTATTATTATTATTATTATTATTATTATTATTATTATTATTATTATTATTATTATTATTATTATTATTATTATTATTATTATTATTATTATTATTATTATTATTATTATTATTATTATTATTATTATTATTATTATTATTATTATTATTATTATTATTATTATTATTATTATTATTATTAATTATTATTAATTGAATAAGGCGTAAGGCACATTGCCTTCTTGCCTCTCAATCACGACAAGTAGTTAATTGGGCCAAAGGTCCCCCGTTTTATGGTAGTTAACTGGTTACTAACTATCCATCACTGCTGTTAAGCATTCTGTTGCTAATCGCTTTTTTCCTAAGCTGGTCCCTTTCTCTGGAACTCTCTTCCTGCATCTCTTAAAAAAAAGCAATCAAAATGTTTAAAAATAAAATAATTAAAAATATAACATTTTTGGGCTGTTTTTATTTAAATATTAAACATAAATCGTTTAAGCATTTTGAGCATATTTGTTGGTTTTGGTGTATTGACTATGGTCGATATTGAAACGAAGCGTGTTAAAATTAATAATTTTGTTTACAATTTTGTTCTCGCGTGCATTATTGTGGATCGCGAGCAAATATTTTTTACTGTGTCTTTTACAAAGTTTTAAAAATGCGAAAAAGGGTGAGTTTCAAAACGTAGTGAGCCGTTCATTAGATTGCTGAGATTTTTTTTACTGAGGTTGGAAATACGATAACTGATTTGGTCTTGGTTTCAAAATTACAATTTATTTTGTGAAAGTATGTAGCGGTAGCGGTGTAGCGTCCGGTTTTTATTTATAGTGTTACCAGTGAATAGAAAAAAAAATAACATTTATTACTACAGTTTTAAAACTCCAAGATCATCAGGAGATCCTAGTAGTGGTTTTTAACATGAGGCAGAAGTTGGCTGCGCAGCTGGATCCCCGAACTATAGTGCAAAACAAAGTTCGTGCATTGGGGTTGTGCTATAGATCGTTGGAAAGGTATTTAAAAAAGAAATATAATGGTGTAAAAATAAATTTAATATTGCAAAAAATAAAAAAGTTATAGGCGAAAAACCGTCGATGTCCCTACGCACTGGCTACGGATCCGGCAGTGCCGGACCTATAACTATTATTTTTCGGGGTCCGTCAAGTGATAAAAAAATAAAAATGAACGTAAATTTCATTATTTTAAATTAAATTAAAGTTATTAATATTAAAAACAATATTTGTATTTAATTTTATTTTAAAAAAAAGTTTGATTTACGTTTTCCATAGCGTTAGTCGGGATACGTCAGTGACGGACCGATAACTATTATTTTTCGAGGTCCGTCAATTGATAAAAAAATAAAAATGAACGTGAACGTCAGTGACGGACCGACAACTATTATTTTTCGGGGTCCGTCAGTGACATACATTTTTCAATGGTATTGGGATGAAATAAAATACCGGACAACAATAATAGTCTGATACAAATTTATTAAAGTAAAAAAATATAAAAAATTGTTTATATCAGCTCCGACATGTATAACAAAACCATTCTTTTTTGGGTTTTGTAGTTAATCCAGCACAGCTAAAATGGTACCATTCTAAGCAGCTGTCGCACTCAACACAGTTCTCTGTATCAGTGTTTTTAATACAGTGACGGCAAAACCAAATATTCATTTTTTTCCTTTTTTTTATAGAAGCATGTAGTTTTTTCCATGCTTGGTTAGTTATATACGGTTTAACGATTTCGAGGACTACTATTTCGTTTAGAAGTGATGCCGGAAGATCTTTAACTTCAAGGTTCATATCTGTGACATCAGCTGGCAAATTGGGTGAGATGTCTTCCGGTCTCCCTCCTATCACAAATGAAAATGAAAAAGGTGTAAGTATCTCCATGTACTGGTTCTCGACACTGCAGCTTGGTTTACTGACAGGAACACGTTCTATGGTGTTTATGTAGGCATGGTCCCTCTCTTGACGCATGCATGCAATAAACGAAAGCAAGTCTTTAAAAAAAACAGGCAGAGGACTTAATAATGAAACAACAGCCTTGATTCGTTTATTCACAGATTCTAGACGATTTGTGGTTGTTTCCCCGTATGTCACATTAGCTTGCTGCCAACAATGAACCCATTCTTCTCTACATTCATGCCAATTCTTTTCCACATAGCGAGTAACAGTAGCAGGCATCGTGCTGTGGAAATCATCACGAAGACTGTCGTACTGTTCTTTAGTTTTGGCATAACACATTTTCTGCAGAGCTTTAAGTGCACCCAATCGCTGATCCTCTGAAATTTTCATCTTTGATGTGGTGATTTCTCGACTCATACTGCGCAAAACATGAAAGATGCACAACAGCAGAACACTCTGAGGGAAGGCTTCTCGAATACTGGCACGCTCAGTCATATCTTTATCTGTAAAAACAGTAGCAATTTTGCACCAGTTATCATTTTATAATTTATAATTAATAATAATATAAATTAATTTAAATTAAAATAATAAAATTCACGTTCATTTTTATTTTTTTATCAATTGACGGACCTCGAAAAATAATAGTTATCGGTCCGTCACTGACGTATCCCGACTAACGCTATGGGAAACGTAAATCAAACTTTTTTTTAAAATAAAAATAAATACAAATATTGTTTTTAATATTAATAACTTTAATTTAATTTAAAATAATGAAATTTACGTTCATTTTTATTTTTTTATCACTTGACGGACCCCGAAAAATAATAGTTATAGGTCCGGCACTGCCGGATCCGTAGCCAGTGCCATGTCCCTATGTAAATGTATGGAGACGATTGTTCATACCCTAATCTATATTTTGCTTCATAACTTTTTTATTTGTTGGACTATTTTCCAAAAATTAGTTTCTATGTTTAGCTAATATATTTGTCTTTCTAGTGCATTAAGCTAGAACCCCAATGCAGTCGAAAATATTAATCTACATGGCTCCAAACGCAAGTGAAAAATCGTCCCTATGTAAATGTATGGAGACGATTTTTCACTTGCGTTTGGAGCCATGTAGATTAATATTTTCGACTGCATTGGGGTTCTAGCTTAATGCACTAGAAAGACAAATATATTAGCTAAACATAGAAACTAATTTTTGGAAAATAGTCCAACAAATAAAAAAGTTATGAAGCAAAATATAGATCAGGGTATGAACAATCGTCTCCATACATTTACATAGGGACGGCGATGGTTTTTCGCCTATAACTTTTTTATTTTTTGCAATATTAAATTTATTTTTACACCATTATATTTCTTTTTTAAATACCTTTCCAACGATCTATAGCACAACCCCAATGCACGAACTTTTTTTTGCACTATAGTTCGGGGATCCAGCTGCGCAGCCAACTTCTCCCTCGTGTTTTTAACAAGTAGTAGTTCTCACACAGGCTTTTTAGTCTTCTGAACCACTTTAAACCATGTTATTATTATTATTATATTTCTAGTATACCGTCCTGGGTCAATTTCAATACAGATATAGGGAATCACCACGTTAATAAAATCTGCGACAGAATAATATCGTATTTTGTGCATATAATGTGGATTTATAAATAAAAACACTTTGATTGGTCAAATATATTATATATATTATTGAAAATACATTTTACGTATTTAAATTTTGTGATTAATAGAGCAACATTCTTTTTTATGACCTTTCCATTCCAGGCACGTCAGAGTGAGCATTATATGCTTAAAAATACAGTACTAAAACTTATCGTATAAGTTGCTCATTAACTATTAGTATTAACAATTTTATTGTAGCTCATATTAAGTTGTTTAGATTTTAATGAATTTGAATGTGTTCTTTCAGCCACATTTAGACTGTGATGAAAAGCACACAGAAGAATATCAGAAAATAAAAAATGATGATGAAGATGATGTTGAAGAAGAAATTGAAACTGTTAATGAAGAAGACATAGAAAGCAGTGGGGAGGATGATAGCGATATTGTTACTAGCGATGATGGAAACGAAGACAGTGAAGATGATGATAATGATGGCAGTAACAGTGAAGATGATGATGATGATGATGGCAGTAACAGTGAAGATGATGATGATGACAGTGAAGATGAAAACAGTGAAGAAAATGAAAGTGATGAAAGCAGTGAAGATGAAAAATTAGATGATTCAGAAAAAAATTGTTCTAAAATTAAAAAAATTGAAAATGAAGAAAGTTCTGTGACTGCTTTGGTTAGCAATTTTTATCAAACTTGTGTTGTTGTGTTTTTAAATGATTTTTTTTATCACTCTTCAATTTTTCAGGAAAATATTACAAAAGATGAATATGAAGAAGACTCTTCTGATGAGGAGGTTGTTTTTTTTTATACATATTACATTCATATATGTATGTATGCATATGTGAGTAAGCATAACATTTATTAATTTTTTGTAGTTATATACATTACATTTATAGATGTATGTGAGTAAACATAACATTCATTTAATTTTTCTTTACTTCAGGATGCTAGAAATACAATAGGAAACATTCCTATTGAATGGTACAAGGCTTTTGAACATATTGGTTATGATCTTGAGGGAAAGAAAATTCTGAAAGATGGCAAAAATGGGGATGAAATTGATGATTTCATACGAAGAATGGAAGATCCAAACTACTGGTACAACTTATTGTTCATAATCTTATATATAAAGCTTAAATGAGTGCAGTTTGTCTTTTAATAACACCTGAACCAATAGAGTGATTTGCATGAAACTTGGTAGGGTGACCATATGCCACCCAAAAAAAATTTAAAATAAAAAATTAATTTTTGAAAACGTCTGGAAAAAACCCGAATGAAGCCGGGTGACCCGGCTACTATGTGATATTTTTTAAAATTAAAACTTATAATAGCAGGAGAATTTAAATAAAATAAGCTGGTAATACCTACTCATAATTGCATCTCATTTTCAAGTATATAATTGTAACTCGATAAATGAACAAAATCTTTTACCCATTCAGGAGAGAAGTCAGAGATCGTTCAACCAATAAAAATGTGGTTTTAAGTGATGAAGACATCAAGTTAATTAGAAAATTCGTTAGAGGGAGATACACTGAAAAGTCGGTTGATCCTCATCCAGTTAGTACTTAATAATACATTTAATTAAAATAGACAGTTTTTAGTTGATTTCGGTGCACAGTTTTTCATTCATTTACTTGTCATGTTAAAATTTTGAAACTGTTGTATAACTATCAAAGAATGCGAGAACATTTGTTCATTCAAAGTTTGAGCTATGAAAAATTCGCTGGGTAATTTTTTTCACTCTTCTAATCCCTGCCATAAGAAGGGCAAGGGTAAGTAAAATTTCTCCCATAATTCTAGTGAATCCTTGATCGGATGAAACAGTTTTAAGAAGATCCTGATAGCAATAATGAAATTATTTTTGTTATTAAAATGTGTGCAGAAAACTTTCAACTATGAACATTAGCCTGGTGATCTCAACTGTTTTAAAGAATTCTCCAAAATCTAAATTTTTAAAAATTAACTTTTGTTTTTTTTTTCAGACCTTTGACGAGCCATTTATTCGTGAGACGATGATTCATCCAGTTACCAACCAGCCGGAACACAAAAGAAGTTTCATTCCTTCAAAATGGGAAAGATTGAAAGTTTGTTAATATCGTATTTGATAAAATTCATCTTACAACAAGTTATGACGCTGCTACTGCAGTTTATTTTGTCTAATTATTCAGGTAAGTCAATTGGTGCATTCCATGAAAATGGGTTGGATCAAATTAACTGATAAGAAATCAGAAGATGAAGAAGAGGAAGAGAAGGACAAGATGCCAAAGTTCTACGACCTGTGGGGAACTGATGTTAGATTTTTAAATTTCTACCCGCAAATTTTTATTTTCTCTTATTTAAGTGTAAATGTTTTTTTTTTCTCTTCCATGACTGTTAAATGAAGTTAATTTTTTGCATTTTGCAGTTTGAAAATGAAAGGAAACGATCAAGACTGTACATTGCTCCTCCAAAAATGTCTCTTCCAGGACATGCCGAATCATACAATCCACCTCCAGAATATTTGTTCACACCTGAAGAGGTTTTTAGCAGTTCTCTTTGATTAATTATCTAGAATTTTTTAATATTATCGACTATAAAAAGTGGTAAACATTTGTGCCTCAAAACTGGCTTACAATTATGGTAGTTTAAATGTCATTATCAGGAGGAATTTTGTTATTTGTTTGTAGGCAACCATTTTACTTCTGAGAATATTCAACTAGGATAACAAAAGTTGAATAGAAATTTGTTTTAAATTCTCACCATTTGGTAAAATGAATATCATTGTTTAGTTAATGTAAATTTTGTTGTAATTTTGAAATAGGAGAAAAAATGGAGAGAGACTGATCCAAGTGAGAGGAGGATGAATTTCATTCCACAAAAATTCAAAAGTTTAAGAGAAGTTCCTGGTTACAAAATGTTTGTTAAGGAGAGATTTGAAAGATGCCTTGATCTCTACTTGTGTCCCAGGCAGATGAAAATGAAGGTTAGTTTTTTGTTATTTTGATTTTGATTATATAAGTTATTTGATTTTATTATATTAATAATTTATTATTATATGTAATTATTATTTCATTATTATAATTATTAAATAGTTTATTTTAGTAAATATTTATATCTTTTTATAAAAAGCTGTGATTGCTTTTAGGCTCATGTGAAATCAGAAGATCTTCTGCCAAAACTTCCGAACCCAAGAGATCTTCAACCTTTTCCCACCATTCAATCTCTTGTAAGTTTTTCTGAGTTATTTTATTTTTAATATGAGAGGATATACGTTTAGTGATTAAATGAATTTCTCTACAGATCTTCAGAGGTCATTCTCATGCAGTAAGGTCAATAACCCTTGACCCTTGGGGCAATTGGATGGCATCATTTTTTTTAGAAATTTAATAAAAGAATTATTTTAGTGCAAAACGGAAATGTTGTAATCATAATTTTTTAATAGGTTCTGATGATTGCACTATTAAATTCTGGGATGTTAGAACGGCTCGTTGCATTAAAACTCTTCAAATGGATGGTCCAGTTGCTTCTGTCAAGTGGCATCCTAAACGACCCATGCTTGCTGCTGTGGTGTGCGTATTTTATTTTTTTCTATATTTTATTGTAAATATAATTATATTTCAAATACAAGTTTATTCAGAATTTATATTGTGCTAAATGTCTTTCAATCATATAACTATATTTTTGAGAATTTTAAAAATAATTCATTTTTAAATTTCAACAGAGATAAGAAACTCTTCATCATAAGCACACTTCTTGCACCTCAAGCAGATGATCTGAGTGATCTTCCAACTGAAATAAATGGTTAGTTTTATAAAAGAGAAAACAATTGAAAATGAGTGAATCCATGTGTTTAATTTCTTATTTGTGCAGAAGAAGAAAAAAGTAAAGTACCAGTAACATGGAATGTAATATCCAATTCAAGTCCTGTCAGTGTCCGACTTTCAATTGAACATCCCAAGGTAAGGTCCCGATAAGTTTATAAATTTCATGTTGGTGATCTGTAAATGCTGAATTGTAAGGAAATATTTGCATGAAATTAAGATGATTTTTTCTTGATAGATTTGTGATCATGAGTCCTTTTGTTAATTATGTTTAAAGATGAAAATGACATTTCATTATTCTTTCAATAGCCCATACTACAGATGTCTTGGCAGAACAAGGGTGATTACTTTGCAGTAGTCATGAAAGAAGGACAATCACTTTCTGTACTTCTACATCGGTTGTCAACGAGCCACACTATTGTTTGTTTTCCTTTTTCATTCATATTTTCCTTTCATAAACTGTTATTTTAAATATCTTTTCTTGTCTAGAGCAGATATCGGAAAATTATAAACGAAATTAGACGTGTAATTAGAACAAATGTTTGGAGATATGACATGATCAGATATCTCCATAATTTTAATTTATTTTTTTAGAGTCCACTGAGTAAAGCCAAAGGTTTGGTCCAAAGTGTTGCTTTTCATCCATCAAAGCCCATATTATATGTGGCCGTAAGTCGCATAGTTAATTGTTTGATTTCTTGCTTTCAGTTATTCAATTATTTGTATCTTATATATTTCAGACCCAGCAATTTGTTCGAGTTTATGATTTGATGAAGCAGTGCCTCACAAAGAAATATTTTGCTAATTGCAAGTGGATATCAAGCATGGCTGTTCATCCAAGAGGTTTGCTATTTGTTAAAAGATATTATATATATATATATATATATATATATATATATATATATATGTTTTGTAGATGTATGCGACTTGGTTCTGTCGTATTGTCATTTGTATGTGATGTCACTATATTGTTTGCATCTTTTGTAGTTGTATCTTGTTGCTTTTATGTATCTAGTTGTATGCATAGTCATTTCATTGTTTTTTTCTTATTTCTTAAGTGTATTTTCAAATGGTATAATAACTTAATACAATTTATCAAGGTGAGAACTTCATCATTGGAAGCTACGATGCCAGAATTTCTTGGTTTGAAAATGAACGTTCAGAAAAGCCATACAAAACTCTCAAGTGCGTCAATCAACAAAATATATTATTTTAATATTTTATTTAATTATTTTTATTAAAACGTAGCAGTATTATGCAAAAATAATTTGGTGTAACAAATTACGTAATTTAATAACAAGAATCACAACTGACGTAATTTAATAACACAGGTATTACAACTTACCTAATTAAACCACACAGGTATCACAAGAGTGCAGTAAGGCAGGTCACTTACCACAAGACGTTACCACTTTTTGCTTCATGTTCAGACGACGGATCAACAATTATTAGTCACGGAATGGTCTATAAGTAAGCTAAGCTTTAATTTCTTTGTTGGGTTATCTTTCTGAGTTTAACATCAATCATTTCAATATCTTTTCTTACTACAGTGATTTCACAACCGATCCACTCATCGTGCCAGTGAAAATATTGAGAGGACATTTGACCACAGACAGCCTGGGTGTTCTCGACTGCATTTTCCACCCGAACGAGCCCTGGCTCATCAGTGCTGGTGCTGATCACACCATCAGGCTTTACAGTTAAGATACAAATAATAAAAAAAGTTGAACAGAAATAATAATATATTGTTGTTAAAAATAAAAAAAATCAGTTTGAATTTGATTGTTGTTGTTAGAAAAAGTTGATGTAATTAAAATATTTTGAAAACACCAAAACTATACAATTCATCAACCAATCAGAAAATGATTTATTAAACAAACAAAAAACATTGCAATAAAATGGAAGTTATTGATTGGCCACAGTAGATACAAGAGTAACAAGATTTATATTTGAACAGAATTATGAACGATTATTCGCTCGATGTTTCACACGCTTCATTTTCGTTCGATACCATGAAAGAAATCAATTCGTGTGAAAGATAAAAATTTGGGCACTACATAGAGAAAAGCATACATAAACAATGATGTAACATACATATTAATCGTCTCTCAAATGCTAGTAAATTTTACTAAGTAAATGCACCATGGTATCATTATAATGACAAAACTTGAAATATGAAGCCTTGACTTGTTAATTACTGACCAATTTTCCTTTACATAAAAAAGATTATTTTTTATGTAAATTGAGATGTTTTATTAAAACAGTAAATGGTTTTTTCATTAGTTACAAAGTTGTATTGCACATATGAAGTCAGATTTCAAATATGGGAATCACAGTGAGACTGAAAGATTAATACTAAACTGACTGAAATATGACAAGATGACGTAGCATGAAATACAACAAGATGACGTAGCAGCAGTGTGACTACGACGGCGACATTTGACATTTAAACGTGAGCCTTGAACTGATCATGCAAAATAAAGCAACAATAAAACTGTACATTGTGTCAAACATTCTCGAAATACCAAATAGGAAAGTCAGTTTAAGGAGACATGCAGCACGAAAAAGCAATGAGATGTTACCGACTGACAGCATTTTGAAAGAATAAAAAGTTTATTATTCAGCAATTATTATTGTCATCAATTATTATTTAAATAAGCAAACTTATTTATGGTTGATGGTAGATGAAAATGAGTATGTAAAAATTCCAGTTAGCACATTTACTGTGTGTTCATAAAGCATACAGTTTGTAGCAAATTGAATGTGGAAAAAACTGAAATTTTTAGAAATAAAATGGAAAACGCCATAAGACAAGCATTAACAAAAATTTATTTGGCCTAAAAATTGGTACAAGTGTTACAAAGCAATTAAGAAAGAATATTGGAAATAAGTGATACAATAATAGCAATGGTAGTTTATCTCATTAACAGTTACATGTTATTTACCTTCCACATCAAACTTCATTTTTAAATGCAAAATTAAAAAAAACAGAAATTAAGCTAAGAAGATGCAAACAAAATACATATAACCAGGAGCAACTCTGACATGGTTATGGAATAAAGCTATCCTCTCAAATTTTATATGCACGATCATTGTTTAAGAGATACAATCAGAAAACTTTACATGCTGGCGACTTGACGTAGTAAGATCAACATCTTACATACCTTTCGGTTCAAAAAACAAGTTTCAAATTTGATTGTCACGGTTAGTTTTTATCTTCGTATATTTTCAAAAGTCAAATATCTTAACAGAAAATCACAAAATTCTACAATTAGGCATACATTATCACAAATATTTATTATCTTTTCTATGCATTTAAGCTTATTTAATGACTTAGTAATATTCATCACCACTGAGTGGGTTGTGATTGGTCGGCTGGAGTGCTGGAGCTTTCTTTCGTCCAGCAGACATGGCCAAAGGAGAGCCATAAGTTTTTCCTCTGTTGGCTTTCTTCGCAAGAGTCGATTTTGTGGACGTTTCTGTGGCATAACTTTTTTGTAATGATGGAGATGGATAACATTCATCTTCATCATCTTCGTCGTCTTCATCATCATCATCATCATGACTGACATCACACGGGACTGCATGTGGCCTATCGATGGGTATGAAGCCAGCCTTTCGAGCGAGGTGTGGACTGTTTGGGAGAGGTCCAGAGGAAGAAGCCAGAAGTTCAACGGGGTCACTAAAAAGGGTCTTGTGGACTTCTGTTATAAGAGGTAAAAGTTGATTTTAGAAAAAGTGTAAGAAACCAATTGGTTTATAATAATCCAAATAAAATTTATGGATCAAGGATGAAGCATGAAGAAAAACCAGTCCATAAGACAAAATTACTGTTTGAGAAGAGATAGAACCATAAACAGTTACTGTTCTTGGGGAGCACCAATTTAGCACCACGCATCTACTGATTTCAATTAAAGGTCAGTCAAACTATTTTGACTTGTTTAATATTTCTGTTTGTTACCACTCACTCACTTATCAACTCTTGTGAGGTAGACTAAAATCAAAACAAGTAAAGAAAAAACGAGTTTTTCAACACAAATTTTGATTTCAAATACACTCGATTTAGAAATACAAAGATGTTCAAATTTAGTTTTTTTTATTTAGTTTTTTTAATTGAATTATGTATTGTCATCCAATATAGAGCTATGCTAAAAGTTTCAGCTTCCTAGCTAGTCAAAAAGCTGGTTAAATTTTACTCGCAAGATTTGCGTACTGAGAAAGCCACACACACACAAACAGAGATTGTAACCTAAATAAAAGTTTGTAAAAATACTTAAAATCACCCAAGCAGGATTTTTCAGATATATAATTATAATTAACACAACCAGTTGTGAAGCTTGAGACACCAAAAGACCTATTATATCAGACCGTAGAAAAACAATTTCAATCCCAGTTTTTAAAAATTTCACAATTCTCACAATGCTTGCGCACTTAAACTTTACTTTTTTTTTAAACTAATAAAAATAGCTCATTTAGAAATTCACCACAAGAAGAAATATTGAACAACCTTGCAAGTGAAGCTCAGTTCTTTTGAGATTCTCAAGTATGGCAGCCAATTCTGGATTAGCACTTTGCCATATGGGTGCCGGACCTGATGCATTGGAAGTACTTTTCTTACCCAGGATCTCTTCTTCCTCATCATAATCAAATGTAGAATCATCTCTGCGTTCAATATAATTTATCTTTATTTAGAGAGTCTCAAAGTGAGAATAATATTTTAATTTTTAATATGTCTGATTCGTTATTTACACTTAGTTTTTTTTCTCTGACTTTATGGTAATATTAAACAGTTTTTTTCTTTTTTTATCCAAATAAAATGAATTGAATAGAATTAAAAATTAACCATTACTTTCAAACCACTGTCACCATCATCACCGCCATAATTGCATCCAATTCACCTACTCACCTCATTCGGCCAATCAGAACGTCTGCCAGGGACTTGACCTTTTTAGATACTTGCTGGATGGAATCGACGAGAACACTATCGTAAGGACTCTATCAAGGATATAAATATATATATATATCTCGTGTGATCATCATCATAAGAACTCTATATATATATATATATATATATATATATATATATATATATATATATATATATATATATATATATATATATATATATATATATATATATATATATATCGTGTGATCATTATCATCATCACTTAAATTCTTACAACAACTTATGAGATAAGTTTATCAAATATACACCTCACTATCTCTAACAAGCAAATAAAAACATGCTTTTACATAAAAAAATAATGAAAATATGATACAGACACATTTAAATAAACAAATCAAATAGAAACAGGAACAAAAACAGAAAAACTGCAAAAAAAACTTTTCTTCAATCCACCAAAGGTTATTTACCGAATCAGTGGGCGATATTTCATTACCCTCATTTGATCCGAGGGAGCGCTGTTTGGCAGAAGTGGTGCAAGACGTGAAGGCAGAAGAGGGTGAGTCATGTGTGAAAACTGGGAGCCGTTTCTATGAAGCCACGATGGAAATTAAAACAATTCAAACACAAAATAAAATCTGAATTATTTCAAATTAGGTTAAAAAATAAGTCAATAAAAACATTTGATTTTAAATAAAATTGAAAATCTAAAATGCCTGAGTCAGAAATCAGCAAGCAAAAACATAAAACCAAGACAAAGAAACAACAAACAAAAGTAATTTTTGGTGACATGCAAAAAATTTACACCACTACATTCAGACTTACATCGATAGATACTGAACTTACAAGAGAAACTGGTACTTCAAGATCAGAGTTTCTGGCAAGAGCATTGAGATTGTTGGCCACTGCATGACTCATCTGAGCTATTTTACTCAACTTCTTACCGGGAGGGACAGTAGAACTGATTTTGGAACTGACAGCAATGTTTTTAGAGGCATGAGTAGCATCTTTTAGACCTTTTGCATCTGAATCCTTATCAATTCTTTTTGTGGAACTGGACCTACTTCTAGGAAGACCTACAGATTTTCTGGGATCATAATTTTTCCTCCTCTGCCAAGCATTAACAGGTGCATCACCTCCCTGATTGGTATCACCTTGTTTTGCACTGTGAATGGGTTTTTCTACTCTCATGCTATATCTGCCTCCATCCTTGCGAATGAAAGCCGAACTATCATGGCCAGTTCCACCAGACATTCGTCTCGTCTTGCCGTCGGATTTCAACTGAACATCACCAATCGGAGATGTCGAAGAGCCTATGGTGCTTTGAGACGTCTGCTGTGAGCTGAGCCTCGTTCTGGAAGACTCCCTTGATTTTATTCTACCTGACTCACTGTTTCCAACACTCCTTGATCTAGCAGAAAATCTGGGAGAAAATGCTGACGCACAGGGAACCTCGGCAGCTCCAGTGGGTGCAGCTTTGGAACACCTCAAAGCAAAAGTACGATTAGTTCTCATAGTTGTCGCCTGAGCAACCGATGGTGATGATGATGTTGTAGACAAATTTCTCGTAAAGGCAGATCTAGTTCTTTCGGGACCGATTCGACAGCCAGTTCCGGAGACATTTTCTACCATGTCTCTGATGAGGGCGACATCTCTTATGAATGTTGTACCTTCTCTTGTTGAAGAAGGTGTGTTGTTGACATTCGATAGAGATTTAGCAAATGGGGCTACAAACTTCTTGGTCGTCTTTCTCTCCAAATTGCCTGTTGAGGTGGGAGTCGTGTTTAAAACATCTCGAAATTTGTGCATCTGCTGGGGGGTAATAAAAAAATTAGATTTTTCTAGTTACTATTGGATAGATAACTAAATATAAAATAAAATTAAAAAATTTCAAATCACATCTTAGCACAACTCTGTTATCATTTTCTACAATAACAATTAATCATTCTTGGTTTATTTCTTAATTGAGCTAATTCCAGAAACAAGATTAAAACAAGTCAAATAAAGAAAAACCAATTATCACCTCTCTTTTACTACTGCTTCGAACCTCTGCAGACTTGCCTCTCCTAGAAGCAAATGACGTAACAGGTGTTTTCAGCACAGTATATGGCACCACTCCAGCTGCTTCTACTTCAGATACCGATTGTTTTGAAACCCTTATATCTGAAGGGGGAGGTGATGATAATCCAGTACTGCCTGCTTCGCAAGAAGAGATACTTCTTGTTTTTCTTGTAGCAGGTGTGTCACAAGAAACAACAAAAAAACCAGAATCTTCCACTATAAAACGTCTTCCATTTTCTTCCAAACTTTCTTTAGAAACAGCATGTGTAGTTGTTCTGTGAAGAGAAGAAGACAATTGTTGGGCCGCATGCTCTCCAGTTGTTGATATTTTTGCATCACGAATGACACGTGAGGTAGCATCAATTAGAGCATTCAATCGGGACGACGTTTCATTCATAAGTCTTTCAAATGAATCCTCACGTTCTATTTGGCATTCGGGACTATTGATCCTGTTATCCAACTTTGTTCCGTCATCCTCTGCAAAACCATGAGAAGATTTATACTACTATGAATGAAATAAAACATTTAAAAGTATAGCAAATCATAGTCGCACTTATGCATTATTATTGCCAGTCATCTTCTTCTTCATTTGATATCTTCTTAAATTTATATTTATAAAAATGTATTACAGCAACATTGTATACTAGGAAACAATATATACTAAATCCTCAATAACATTGTATACTAATACTAGGGGACAATATATATATTAAACTCCAGCTCTCTCTACAACATTGCATACTGGGGGACAATCACCATACATAATTTCCAATGTCTGTATGTATGTATGTATGTATGTATGTATGTATGTATGTATGTATGTATGTCATTGTATGTATGTATGTATGTAAGTATGTATGTATATATGTATGTAATTATTATAACTTCGCATAATGCTGTGGTGCTGCACAACTACAAAATGATATATAATGATATTTAAAATATTCGTCATTTTTGACAGGTTACTTCTAGTATATACTAAGATTAGATTCCAGCTCTCAATAACATCGTATAATAGGGAAAAATATATACTAAATTCCATGTCTCAATAAAAATTGTATACTATGGGACAATATATACTTGATTCCATGTCTCAATAACATTGTATACTACTAGGGGACCATATCTACTAAATTTCAGCTCTCAAACATGTTGGAAATTTCATAGATTAAACATTTTAGCAGATATATTTTGAAGCAAAGACTGTCTACTCTACAAGCTAAGTAGAAACTGCTAAAAAGTTATTCAGAAAACAAAGTCATTATTTAAATATATATAAAAAAACATGCTCAGAATTAAGTGTGTGATCCCGCATGTGTTTGACTACACACACGTGATCACACACGCACAAACCGGTTCTGATAATTTCAACTAGAGAGAGGTGATTAATTATCACAAATGAACGAATTGAAAAAAATTCTTTGAAATAAAAAACTTCAATGGAAAAACATGTTCTAATGTAAAAAAGATATAACTCGATCAAAAATAATAAAATACTTTAATAATCAATAGACGATTGATAACTTTTAAAAATAAATAAAAGGTACTAAGAGCAGACTTAAAGAAAATGGCAAGCCAAATTGGCTCATTGCTGATGATAAAATGGTTATGATGATGATTTCAATTATAATAATGAAGCATTAAAACATATTTTAAAATGCATTTACCTTCAGCAGGAAACTGCTTTGATGCACCAACAGTAACAGTTGTCTGAAACAAAAAAAGCTTTTCTAAAAAACACTTTAAAAGCAAATGAAATGCAATAATGCATATTGTACAACGAAGTTTTCACAACAACATAAACAAATGTAAGTAAGAAAACAGTTGTTCCACTTGTTAGGAAAATGGAGCAGTTTTATGAACAGGTGTGGACAGATATTTTTCAACAGTTTGTTGGTATTTTAGAATTTAAAGTTGCATTTTTGCTTTGTTAACATGTTGATTCTGTCATGAATCATTCATGTATTTCATCATGAATCATATTGAATCATGTTACCTGGTCACTATTGAGTCATGTTAACTGATTACCTGGTCACTTTTATACTTCATCTTCATCATCTTCTTATTGTTTATCTCTCATTATTTTTATCTAAATCACTCATCTCGTTTATTTAGTTATAATTCAGGAAATAAATGCTAAAAACCCCAATATTAAGAGATAAAGTGAAAGTCCTATAATAAATAAATTCACCAATATTTACATACTAGTGGTTTGCTCGCCCCAAGGAAGGATGTTTTTAGAAACGATATAGGTAAAATAGAAAAATATTGTGCATGGATGGATTCGAATATTACTAATTTTTAATTTATTTATTTATATAATCTATTTATTTGACATGGATACCAAAGTGTCTTGCAAAAAACGTCTTACACAGAGTCATGCTGGGCTATTATATTACATATTGTGCCACTGGTCCAAGATAGAAAAACAGGCACAGTAATTATGAATGTTTAAAAAAGAATTGTCTACCACTTTTCCCTTATAGGCCTATTACTCAGTAACAATCAAGTCAACCACCTTATATCTATCAGTGCTGGAGAAGTAGGCTTGAGGAATTCTAGCTACTGTTATACAGGTGAATGCAAATGCAGTATAATAGAAGACCATTCTAATTCTACACTCTGCAGGCTAGCTTAGCCAGTGGGCTTTGGTTAACAAATAACTTTTACCTACGAAACAATTCATTATTTACAAAGAGTTACTTTAAGACAGATCATTTTTTGGTTTGAAAATAAAGAAATATATAAAGCCATCTTCTAATCAATAAACCCACAAAACTAAACCTTTCCAGAGACAGCTTTTGGACTTCTCAATTCTTCCGAAATCTTTGTTCTATCGGGTGGAAAAGTCTTCTTCGGACGAGGAAGTCTTTTTTCTGCTTTGACATCATCTATGACAGGTAATTTGTAAACAACTCCAAATGTTTCATCAATTTTTCTTCTTGCTTTCATCACTTCACCCGCATTTTTATTTGTTTCACCATCATCATCCTCCTCTTCATCAATTGTATATGTTCCAGACTCACTGGGTGGTCTTGCTTCTACCACAGCATCATCTTCGTTATCTTCATCAGCTCGAGCTTGTTTCATTCCCATTTTGAGTCTTCTGGCAATGCCTGGAGATCCGAGGTTCTTGACGTTAGAAGTGTTTGAAGTGGAAGTAATGTCATTGAGCATTTTCTTTATCAAGTAAGCAGTGCCCTCAACTTCAGCATCAAAACTCTTTTCTGTGTCTTCACCTCTTCTCTGAAATGGAATCCTGACCAGGTCAGACTTCTTGGTCACAAAACTTCCATCACCAGCCTTCGGTCCACTTCCAACCGGATTTATTTTTCTTTTATGAAAACCAGAAGTAGACTTTTCAACATTCTTCATAGGAGGTGCAGACTTTACTATTTTTTTAATTGGAATAACTGCCTTGATGTTTTTAGAAGTTGGTGTCCGAAATCTGGCAGAGGATTGCTTCTCACTCAAAGAGAAACGTTTTGGAGATGAAAATTTCTTATCTATAAAGTATAATTTTCTCATCATTATAACCATCACAACACTCAATGAAATCTAGAAAGCTAAGAAAATCTATCCCACTGGAAAGTGGGTGTTTGTTGTGACAGTAGACGAATTGCTGGTTTCTATAAGCTTTGACATAGCAGAAATTCTTATGACAACCTTATTTATTGACAGCAGCAAATATTTACAATGCTTGTTAAATGGGTGGCCATCTTTCATTTATGTTGCTTCTACCTAATTAAACAAGTCATTAATAAGCAGTCATAAGATTAGTTCCATCAAAATCTTTTGTTTACATATTTGAAAACCTTTATTTATCAGCTAACAAAAAAGCACTTGAAATAATTTAACATTAAAAATGTCCAGGCGTCTATTACCACAAGTACAAAAAAATATAGCCGCCCAACCGAACTGATTCCCTTAGCTTTCAAGATTTAAAAGAAATTAAAAAGCCTTTTGTCTTGAAACTGACCACAACGAAAATGGAGGTCGCTACAAGTACTGGCATCTTCATCAGTCGATAAGATAGATGAAGCATCGTGACCCTCGGACATGTAGCCACTGTGACTTCGTGATTTGGTCATTTTCTCATTCTTTTTCAGCTAGGGAAAGAAAAATATTAAAACTTCAACTGTCTATCTAGAATGATGAATCAGTTATGATATTTTAATGTTCTAGATGGAAGAAAATAAAATCCAAGTTTTACTTCAGCAGCCTCTTTCGACTGTCTCCTTCTTTTCTGTTCTTCTTGTCTTTCTTGGATACCAGTATGAACCTTCGATGGAACCAATTTTTTCCAATTTTCTGTTATTTCTGGTTTGTCACCATCATTTCCGAAGTCAATAGTGAAGGCCATTCCACCAGTGTCTCGTGAGTTTTTCAATTTTTTCATCGATTTACTTTCACGTTTGCTTACATCTTCACTTTCAGCTTCAGTCTGGTCATGAGAATCTTGCATATTTATAAAAGGCACATCTCGTTCAGGAGGTGTTTGACTCTTTGAGTAAGCTTGAATAGTGAAACAAATTTAGATAAAATGCTATAGAATATAGCATAAAAACAATATCAATGCGTGTATGTATGTATGTATGTATGTATGTATGTATGTATGTATGTATGTATGAATGTATGTATGTGTGCATTTATTACTGTGTATGCATGTGTATATCATATACAGTATATGTAACTATGTACTGGGAAGCTTTTAGAGTTTCAATTTATTGAATACCAAATTATGTCAGACATTGGGTCACCAAGATTAATCTTTAAAAAAAATGATTTAAGAAAACTATAGTCCAATTAAAGAGAATAAACATGGCTGATGAATAGTTTTAATAGAAGTATTAAAGAACAAACAGGTTTAAACATATCCATTCACAAGAACACATCTGTTATCACTTTTTCATGTTTTTAAACAAATAACATCAACAAATTAACAGAACTAAAATGAAATAAAATGATATTAAACCTTTAGCAGAAGATGCACAT
>OZ022240.1:18461635-18567282 GCA_963978895.1 Erpobdella octoculata | reverse complement strand
TGTGTATGCATGTGTGTATGCCTGTGTGTATGCCTGTGTGTATGCATGTGTGTATGCATGTGTTTATGCCTGTGTGTATGCATGTGTGTATGCATGTGTTTATGCATGTGTGTATGCATGTGTGTATGCATGTGTGTATGCATGTGTATATGCATGTGTGTATGCATGTGTGTATGCATGTGTGTATGCATGTGTGTATGCATGTGTGTATGCATGTGTGATGTGTGTCAATGACTGACAACCACCCTACAGAAAGTTTTAAAGTTAAAACACTTACTAAAAGAGAAACTTTTTATAAAATGACATTCCATTAAGTGTTAGTAGTGACTTTAGTTCTATGTTTAAAGATTTTATCAATTTAATTTATATCCAAAAACCATCGACTTTGTAATGAGATAAAAACTAATTAACACATATAGAACAAGAATTTAAATGCTACATGGCCACTTACATAGATAACAACATTGTTGTGGAGCGTGGGGAAGAGATCATCAAGTATGGAATGTAGAATATGGGAAAACAGTAAAAAAAGAAAATCTATAAATAAAAACAACAAGGAGGGGGGAGTAATTTTAAATTGAATGCATGGAAGAAGAGTGAATGAATGAATGAATGAATGAATGAATGAATGAATGAATGAATGCAATGAATGAATGAATGAATGAATGAATGAATGAATGAATGAATGAAAGAAAGAATGAATGAATGACATACAAACTTCAATTCCATCATTCACCATCAACATCTTTCTTTTTCCAATTATCTATATATATATATATATATAAATTAGGTTGTCTGTATGTCCTTTATGCATTGCTACAACCATTCTTCCAATGGTAATGAAATTTTTACACAACCTTGAGAGTCAATGGGAGACAATAAAAGTGAAAAAAAATTGAAATCCGTCACAAAATGAGCGAGCAGAAACGGGAACTGAAGAATGAGCGTGAACAGGAATGGGAAAGCAAGCGGGAACGAAAAATTGACCGAAAGCGAATAGCAAGTGGGAAAGAGAAAGTGACAGGAAGCAGGAAAGCGACCGGGAACGGAAGACAAGCGGGAAAGCGACCGGAAGAGCGACCGGAAGCGTGAGAGCAAGCGGGGAAGGAAACGGGAGTGAGAGAGAAAAACAATAGAAAACCTCTAAAAACCACGGGCAACGCCGGCTACCCTGCTAGGTAATTATAACTATAATCAATATAATCATTTAAATCTAAGAAAAACTAAAACAACCTTAAATCAACAACAAACTGGCTCAAGAAAGTGACCTTATTTTTTTATTAAGTAATGGTAATATAATAATACTTACTTAAGAATACAACTTATACTCCCTCACTCACTTACTTACTTACTTACTTACTTACTTACTTACTTACTTACTTACTTACTTACTTACTTACTTACTTACTTACTTACTTACTTACTTACTTAATCACTTAGTAACTCACTCACTCACATAATCACTTAAACATTTAATCTCTTCAAAACAAACAGTTTTTCAGAGTGAAAAAGACAATTCAAAAGCATTGTGAAAAAACATTGTTATGGCTCCTCTGAATATGATAAAAATGATCATCTATTATCAAAAAACTGAAATTATACTAAACAAATGATCAGAACTGTCAACTCTCTTGAAAAACTTCACTGACATCTTTAATAAAGATACAACTGGTCAGAAGTCATCATTATAATGATAAAATATAATTAACTTTCACACCAGTTGTCACTATGTGAGTTTTATTTCTTTCAACTCATAAGGAACACAGATTGAAGTAATAACACAGAGATCTATGCATAAACAGGCACATAAAATTTGAACTGTTATTATGAATTATAATTATAATGAATATTTATCATGTGATGAATAATAATAATTGTTATAATTGTCATTTTTTTAATTTCTTTATTAACCTTAATGTTCAACATTTAATTTCCTAGCATTGTATCTAACAGATACATCTTATTGTTAAATTACTAAAAAATTGTATCTCTTTGTTTCTTATTTATTTATTTATTTATTTATTTATTTATTATTTAAGTTCAAGGACTAAAATTATTCATTTACAATGTGTAACTGTGTTATTAGACAAATGAATCAGTGTCAGCTGTTATTAATGGTTTTGATGTGAGCATGCCACCTTGTGAGTTGTGAGTGATATCAAAAATTATTATTATAATTACAACAAATACAAAGAAAAATGTAACATGTAAGATGAACTCTAAGGATGTGGGTCAGACAAGTTGAACATTCTCAACCAGTTTTCATAACAAATCATATACATTTTATCATTTTATATGGGTGTTATTAATGATACAAAAAGCACGTTAAAACTTAGGAGAGTGAGAAACTGTCTATAGATATTTTACCATTTAACACCATCTATTAACCAACCCTACACAACACTGCCCTTCTATCATGGATAGATGTGTCAGCATCATCAGTTACAGTGACAGATCAGTAAGAAATATTACCCTGGTAGGCTTAACATCAGCATCACTATGTAGTCAAATAATGAGTCATTTATTCAGCACAGGACGGTTGATCAGGTAATGCAGCTAATTCAGTTATGTCCAGAAAAAATTGAAAAATAAATTCTATCATAATAGAAATAAAACAGATTTCTTGAGTGGCTAGGACCATCTAGTAAAAAATGATGTCCCTGGATGTCACAAACAACCTCTAAAAATTTCATGAAATTATTTCAATGTTCAGTGACTGCTCAATATATTTTTATTTTCTGATTATTTGAAAAAAATCTCATTTTTTATATATAAAAGGTCATTTTTACCATTGAAAAAATTTTTAATGGCGGTTATATTTTTTTCAAAAAATTGCACTTCACAAGACCATCTAGTAAAAAAGCATTAACCATAAAAATAAGTTTTTCAATTGAGACAGCTAAAAACAAGCAATTATGTAGCAAAGGTTGTTCAGTTTTTAGTGTCATTAGCCATTTAATTTTTAATTCACCATTTATTTTTCAATAAAAAAATTAGTCTCTAAATTTCAAAACGCACTCTAGAGACATTGTAATTTTCACATGTTATGGTTAATATTTTAAATAATAGTCGAAAGTTATGGCAGCTCAGGTTAGAGTGCAATTTTGAGTTAAAACACTTTCTTTACCAATAGAGTATGATTAGCTCATAAAAGTTTAGATTGAAACAGTTTATAAACTATTGAACACCAACATGGTACTGTCACATCAAATTAATTAATTCATCTTAATCTTAATTGATTTTTTGCCTTTAAGATTTAAGAGCTAAAATTATAGAAAATCAATCATGTAAAAAAAATGTCTCAGGTAATTTACCTTACTGCATGACAAAGTTTTTTCTGACGTTTGTTCGACGAAAGGCTTCGACCCAATAACAGTAGTCTGGTTGCCAAAAACTTGTCTTTCTCCTAATTCTGAATGCTTTGCAAAAGTTATTACAGGCAAGGAGCAGTCCGAATTTATCACTGACCGAAATTCATCAATTCCAATTTTCTGATCATCTTTTTCGTATGAATACATAAGAAACAACTTTTGTCTCCAAAATATAACTGTACTAAATTACATAATTATGGATTAATGATTTATTTAATAAGTCTACTACTCCAAACCAAACTACCAAACCAAGTCGAACCTGTTTTTTAGTTAGCTTGGCATGTAATCATGTAATGTGTATAATGACTATAATGTTGTAATGAATTGTAAATATTGTAATATGTAATCCTTGATTACTGATTACTTGCTACAACTTTGTTCAAACTCTATTATTATAATATTATTATATTTACTATTTCATTACTAAAATTCCTGATCTATTGGCACACAACACCTGCCACCGTTTTCTGAGCATTATTACTCGACTTTATTTGCCAGTTGCGGTTATATTATTATCGCGAATAAATAACCGAATATTCCACATATGTGTGCTGGATGAGTCTTTTTTGTATCCCATAGCAAAGTACCTAATATTTAAGAATTAAATTATTACATTTTTAACGCTTTTGCTAAAAAAGCAAATTTTTAAGTTTTGGCAAAAAGTCAAATTTTATTTTTTTAAGTTTAAGCTTTATAATCCCAAATTCACATCAATTAAAATCTTAAGTATAGATAAGAACATATTATAATGAATGCAGAAAAAATTAAGAAAAGCCAAATCATGACAGTAACTATACAGTAGTATACAGCGATGGACAGTGGCGCAACCATAGATATGTGGGGCCGGGGGTAAATTTCCCCCCCCCCCCCAATTTTTTTGTCTCAATTTTTCGGGCGAGCGGAAGCTTTTCAACGTTGATAAAATGACGCATTTGCTGCTTTTCGCAAGCCAATAAATTATTAAACTCTCATTCTCGTTGAATTTCTAGATGGAATCAAATGAAAGTGACTCAGCAGAACTTATGAATTGAAATCACAAACCGTGACATGCCAATTTTTCTGGCAAGCGGATGTCTCTCAACCTTGAAAAAATAAAGCATTTGCTGAATCAGATGTGACTATGCGTAGCTTATGAGATTAAATTACACAACTTGACATGCGCAATTTTTCGGGCAAGCGGATGCTTCTCAACTTTGAAAATATAACGCATGCTACAAATTCAGTACTTCAACTGCAGATGAACCAAATAATAGACACTTTTGGCAAACGAAAGAACAGAAACTTTTTTTTTTTATAAAAATTTTATATTGCCTTAGTCTTTTTACAATATTAATAAAATTTTCTAAGCCTCTTATAATAAATGTGTAATTTTGGCTTCTAAAATGTGAATTTATTGATACATGCCACAGAGAAATGGTCATGTCATGATTGCAAATTATTTGTAATTTTTCGGGGTTCCATGATGAAACAGAACATGATAAAACAGAACATGACAAAACAGAACATGATAAAACAGAACATGATAAAACAGAACAGTGAAGAAACAGAACAGTGAAGAAACAGAACAGTGAGAAAACAGAACAGTGAAGAAACAGAACATTGATTAAACAGAACAGTGATAAAACAGAACATTGCGTATATTTTTTCAACTTTTTCGTGATATACAAAATGTCCGAGATCAAATTGCTCCAAGTTAAAACGCCCGGAGATATTTTAAACTATTATCATAAAATTAAAGTTTTATTTGATAATGTAGTTAATAATATTATTTTTCGATGTTTGAAGCTCCTCACTGCTGGATATAACTTGCTCACCACTGTTTGCACAGAAACTGTAGGTGTAAATACATATTTTATATAAGCAAACTCTTTTACAACCAACTTTGTACCAAGAATATATATCTAGAAGTCCATGTTTGAACTATAATTAGGTAAGAAGTCTCTCAACTGTGACACTGGTATCTGGCATTAATGTGTTTTTAATGTGTTCGCAACATTTGCATGAGTGAATATTCACCGGGAAAATTATATTGATCAATTAATAAGAAATGAACTAGAATAGGCCCAGCTTAAAAAGTTGGCTCTTTTGTCAAAATAGTTTCTTAATATTCAATCAAACAAAAAAGTTATCAGCAAAAAACCGTCAGTGCACCGCAACAAGAATATAAAGCAAACACAAACACAAATTAATCTGTTGTAGGATGATTCCTACATTTCCTCTGGATCAATAGCTGACAACGGAAACATACAAAGAAGTAGATGAAAGTTATATAAAACCGATTTGTAATTATTGCGAAAAATTAAAAAAAATAAATGCTATGATCTGTTTTATCACTGTTCTGTTTGTTCAATGTTCTGTTTCTTCGGTAACCGGATAAAACAGAACATGATGAAACAGAACATGATAAAACAGAACATGATAAAACAGAACATGATAAAACAGAACAGTGAAAAAACAGAACAGTGAAGAAACAGAACAGTGAGAAAACAGAACAGTGAAGAAACAGAACATTGAACAAACAGAACAGTGATAAAACAGATCATAGCATTTATTTTTTTTAATTTTTCGCAATAATTACAAATCGGTTTTATATAACTTTCATCTACTTCTTTGTATGTTTCCGTTGTCAGCTATTGATCCAGAGGAAATGTAGGAATCATCCTACAACAGATTAATTTGTGTTTGTGTTTGCTTTATATTCTTGTTGCGGTGCACTGACGGTTTTTTGCTGATAACTTTTTTGTTTGATTGAATATTAAGAAACTATTTTGACAAAAGAGCCAACTTTTTAAGCTGGGCCTATTCTAGTTCATTTCTTATTAATTGATCAATATAATTTTCCCGGTGAATATTCACTCATGCAAATGTTGCGAACACATTAAAAACACATTAATGCCAGATACCAGTGTCACAGTTGAGAGACTTCTTACCTAATTATAGTTCAAACATGGACTTCTAGATATATATTCTTGGTACAAAGTTGGTTGTAAAAGAGTTTGCTTATATAAAATATGTATTTACACCTACAGTTTCTGTGCAAACAGTGGTGAGCAAGTTATATCCAGCAGTGAGGAGCTTCAAACATCGAAAAATAATATTATTAACTACATTATCAAATAAAACTTTAATTTTATGATAATAGTTTAAAATATCTCCGGGCGTTTTAACTTGGAGCAATTTGATCTCGGACATTTTGTATATCACGAAAAAGTTAAAAAAATATACGCAATGTTCTGTTTTATCACTGTTCTGTTTAATCAATGTTCTGTTTCTTCACTGTTCTGTTTCTTCACTGTTCTGTTTTATCATGTTCTGTTTTATCATGTTCTGTTTTGTCATGTTCTGTTTTATCATGTTCTGTTTCATCATGGAACCGTTTCTTCACTGTTCTGTTTTCTCACTGTTCTGTTTCTTCACTGTTCTGTTTCTTCACTGTTCTGTTTTATCATGTTCTGTTTTATCATGTTCTGTTTTATCATGTTCTGTTTCATCATGTTCTGTTTTATCCGGTTACCATTTTTCGGACAGAGACCGGTTTTGCCCCTCCACCTTATCAAACTCCCCTACGCCTATGATTGTCGACAAAATTTCAATGTTGACTTTCACCACGTTTTTGTAAAAGCTGAAAATCTCCCTGGAGATTCGTTTATTATTATTTCTCAAACAATTAGTAGACAAACATTACGATCAAACTAGGAAACAAATGATCCAGAAACTTATCATTGACAAAGTATGTACACACTATATCTGGATTACTGGATAGACTTGAAATTAACAGAACGCTTCAATAAACATATGAAAATTTCAAGTATACAAGTATACTATCAGCTACTGGTGCTAAAGTACATCCACAATGCCGAATATGAAGATATAACTAAAACAGCGGAGTTTTACAAACAAGATATATCTGAAAATGAAATGAAAGATTAATTTGTTCGCTGAAAGGAAAAATGGCTTTTGGAAAGCATCCAATCAAGGAAAAGACGTTCCTGGCAATGCAATGCAATTGAAATACTAATTGTAATTAGTATTTTTCAAAGGATGTTTTATCCAGACATCTATCTACATTCTCATCAAAATTCTAGCAACAATACAGATTGTTGCGGTGCGCTGACGTTTTTCGCTGATAACTTTTTTGTTTAATTGATCAATATAATTTTGGACCAGAAAACAATCAGATTACAACTACGAAGCACATAGCACATATGAGTCATACCAATATCTCTAGCTTCTCTCTTTATTGGACACAAAATGTAAATTAATTAGAAATGGTTATAGTGGTTTAGACGACTTTACGCCTATAACTAACCACCTCGAATTAAAAAATAAAAAAATAATAAAAATGTGTATACAAATCAGTATCCATGCCTGGATAGCGCTACTTTGAAAGCTGTGGTAGACTCAGATGCTACAGTGTCATCGTCCAAGTTATTCCATATATTCAGTGTTGGGTAAGATTTTAAATCGTGATTTAAATCATATTATGTGATTTTTGATTTTGATTTGAAATTATTTGAAAATGCCTGATTTTGATTTGAAATCAAATTTCCATAAGCAAAAATGATTTTGCACGATTTAAAATCAAATCAAAATATTGTTTTTATCATTGTTATATCAATGGTTTTTACTCATTGCCCATCTGTTAAGGTTGTTTGAAAAATGGACGAATCTCGTTTGCCTATTATTTTAGATGGAACTTATTTCAAGATTATTAAAGAAGTGGATGGAAAAGTAATTGCTAAGTGTTGTAACTGTCTCAACAGGGAACTCTCGGGCACTAAAAATGTTACAAGCAAATTTTTGAGACGTCTGAGAGTTAATATCACCGATTTTCGTTATATTTTCTATTAATCTAATACAATTTCCTAGGATCGGTTATTAAAAATTTTTATTCATTTCAATATTGCTTCAGATTGAACACAGTTCACTTGTTAGCAAGTATGAGACATACAAGCTTGAAAAAGCTGCAAAAGACAAATCGAGTAAAAATCGCAAACTGAGTAACAACAATGAAGAAATAAAGTACATTCAGAAAAAAGTGTATGTGACCTCTAGTCAACCAAGTCAAACCAAAGTTGATTGTCGATTATGTTGTCGAGTCGATGTTTCCATTTTGTACAGTTGAAAACCCTGCTTTCGTGGCCCTCATAAAAGGCCTTGCACCAGGCATGATGGTAATGACGAGGAAGACAGACTGCTCTTTACAGAACCTTGATTCATACCAGATTGTGAGGAAAATGTTCGTGTACTACAACACACCTTCATCTGCGCCTGTTGAGCGTCTGTTCAGTATAGCAGGATTGATTGAGACGCCAAGAAGAAACAGACTTTCTAATTCACTTTTTTTGAGAAATTAACACTTGAAATTAAGCTAAAGCATTTTTTGAAATAAAGATTTTGTGACTTGTAATGAATTCTAGTAAAATTGTCATCAGTAGCAATTTTAATTAGCGCAAACTTTTTAGTAATGATTTCATGATTTTAAATCATCAAAATCATGATTTTGATTTGAAATCATTTTTTGGTGGAAAGAAAAAATTATTTTGATTTTGATTTCAAAATCACTCTGAAGTGAATGATTTTGATTTCAAAATCACTCTGAAGTGAATGATTTTGATTTCAAAATCACTCTGAAGTGAATGATTTTGATTTAAAATCATTTGAAATGTGATTTTACCCAACACTGCATATATTTATCGCTCTAGAACTGAAGAAAGCCTTTTTATAGTTTTTTAAAGAGCTTAAATCTGTGTCCTCTCGTGCTTTGAATCGGTGTTTGTTCAAAAAACATTGTTGGTGTTAAATCCTCCTTTCCTGTTATGATCTTGTAGGCTTCGATCAAATCACCCCTACTTCTCCTTTTCTCTAAAGTTGTTAAGCCACATTGTTTTAGTCTTTCTTCATAAGGTAACTGGCTTAAAAGCTTAATCAACTTTGTATTCCTCCTTTGTACCTTCTCCAACACTACAATTTCCTTTTTTAAAACAGGGCTCCAAGCTTGTATACAACATTATAGATGCGGTCTTACTAAACATTTGTATAGCCTAATTATTATTTTCTGGTTTCAACTTATTATTGTTTTTTTAACCAAAACTAAAATCTTATTGGCTCGCTTTGCTGCTTCTGCACACTGTTTTGATGGTTTACCACTATTGTGTACTATTACTCCAAGATCTCTTTCTTCTTCAGATGCCTTCAACACAATTCTTCCCATTTCATACTGAAACTCCTGATTTCTATTATCTATGTGCATTTCTCTACTTTGAACATCATTTGTCAGTCTAGGGACCATTGGTAGATTTGTGCAAGATCATTTCTTAAAATGTTGGCATCTAAAAAATTTCTCTCCAAGCGTACAAGTGACAGCAAGCTAAAGTTCACCTGTTCCAGAAACAAGTTTAGAAAAATTAAAGAAGTTGCTATTACTGAATATTATTCTAACAAATTTCGTTCATATGAAGGCAACTGCCATAAAACATGGGATCTAATAAAGCATCTCTTAAATAGAAACAGTCATAAAACTGCCTCCTGTACGTTCTATAATGCGGAGGGTTTTCCACTCGCGTCATCTACGGACATTGCTCACTCATTTAACACATTTTTCACAAGTATTGGGACTGAGCTCGCAAAGAAGATTGTGTCAAGCAATTTAGACTTTCGACAATATCTTAAAGATCCCATACCACAATCAATTTTGTTATCAGATGTTACTCCAGAAGAAGTCATATCAATATCAAAGACTCTCAAAAACTCTCACAGTGAAGGCTGTGATGGAGTCAATTCAGCTCTGGCAGGATATTCAGTACCTGTAATTGCTCATATTCTGACGGCCCTAATCAACTGCTCCTTTAAATCAGGCGTCTTTCCGGATCTGCTGAAGATTGCCAAAGTTGTTACAATTCATAAGAGTGATTCAAAAGAGAGTATTGTGAATTATATACCAATATCGATTCTTCCATACTTTTCAAAAATTTTCGAGAAAGCAGTCTTCAACAGATCAATTTCTTTTTTCAACAAGTTCTCAGTTATCAGAGATGACCAATTTGGATTCAGGGAGAAACATTCGACATATATGTGAAGGCTGTGATGGAGTCAATTATTCACTCTGTTATTCACTCAAAAATTTCTAATGCTCTAGATCGGGGCCAGCCTACAATTGGGGTCTTTCTGGACTTGGTCAAGGCCTTCGACACAGTGGACCATGCATGGTATCGGAGTTATTTGAGCAATCGTACCCAGATGGTCTCTTTTGAAAATTCTATCTCCTCTACAATACCAATTACCCTGGGAGTTCCACAGTGCTCGGTGCTTGGCCCACTCCTATTTTTGATATACATCAACGACATGTGCAATTCCTCTGAGTGCCTTGAATTTCTGCTCTTCGCCGACGATACGAATGTATTCATATCTGGTGATGACATTACCGAAGTTTTCTCTGTTATGAACAAAGAATTGATGGGAGTAGCTAACTGGTGTAAAGCAAACGTTCTTTCACTCAATGTAAAAGAAACTGTTTACATGTTGTTTCATAAAGCAAGGAAAAATATTAGCCTTAATGAGCTGTTTATATGTATTGGTGACTCTGTTCTGTCTTGTGTTGATGCATGTAAATTTTTTGGTATTGATATAGATGAACATCTTACTTTTAGACCTTATATTTAGTATGTAACTAATAAGTTGTCAAAAAATATTGGAATCATTTCACGTATTCGCCCTTACATTACTCTACCAGTAGCAGTCACCTTGTATTACTCATTTATATTTCCTTATTTAAATTATTGCAATTTAATCTGGGCTTCTAATTACTCAACTTATTTGCAGCCTCTGCTTAAACTTCAGAAAATATATTTACGTATCATCTTCAAGTTACCATGTAGTTCTCACACTGATCCATTCTTTAGACAATCGAACATACTTAAAATTCACCAAATAAATCATTTTCATGTGGGAATCTTTATGTATAAACTTGATCATAATATGCTTCCTGATTTATTTAGAAAATTGGGACCTCAATCATCCTCATTACATTCTTGTGTGCCTCGTTCATATCCAAGGTATAGACCCCCCTTTGCGAAATCCAACATAAAGCTTCGCTCAATTGTGTGTGAGGGTCCAATGTGTATGCAAAAGTTCCGATGACTATATCTCAACAACCAAACCTATCCTGTTTCAAACGATTACTTAAAAAGTTTATTATTGAGTCGCCAATGTTTCAATAGCACTTGTACAGGTTCAATATATTTCTAATCATTATTTGTGTACAGTGAACTTTGTAGGCAGCCTTCTTAGCGGGATGTAAATACCCTTTAGGTTTTTGCCTTTTGACATCTTTTTTGTTTTATGGACCGATAACCTCGTTGTCATTTTTTTTAGTGTCCGATTGCTGATGCTGTTTCGTTTTCTGATGTCAATAAAAAAAAGGAAAAAAAAGGAAAAAGTTTCAATTAATTTTTGTAACCATCGGTACCATTGAGTGCATTTAGTTAAACCATGGACTTATATATAAGTGCTATTATATAGAAGTCCATGGTCAAACTAAGCCACAGCAACGAGTGACAAACAAATCAGTACAGCTCACCATGAAATTTCCTTGATTCAGAGAGAATTGACAAAATTCATAAAGTGAATTCCTTGTTCAAAAATTTTCATTAACAATGAACGGTGTTCCTGATGAAAAATTAGCAATTCTACAACTTAGCCTCTGAAAACTCTATAAAAATCGCTTTTTAACTGCTTTGTTGTTTGTTTCATCAAATTTTCTAATGCTTTCTTAAAGCACTTCTAATAGTTGTAAAAAGTTCAGTTTTTGCATGCAGGTGTATATCTGGTGACAATACATTAATCTGTTTTCAAATAAAACAAGTAAATTAAAAACGAATTTTTAAAACCAATGCTCTTATATGTAATTAAAACACAAATTTTGCAATCAATTTTTTCTTATATTACTCTTTTATTTTATGTTAAAGTCGAAATATCTTAATTATATCGAAATATCGAAATTAATTAAAATTATCTAAATTAATTGACTTATTGTAAAACTAATAATTGAATATTGCATTGTCTTCTATTTTGAGCATGTATGCAAAATTTGAAAAAATCTATCATCAGGAAGTGACTCAAAAATTGATTGCAAGATTTGAAACAGACAGAGAAACAAACAGACAGACAGAGAAACAGAGACGACGAGTTAATAAAAGCATTGGTAATAATAATAAAAATATCATCAAAAAGCATCGAATTTAAATATCTCAACTATTTTCATGAAAATTTCGTACACGCTTGAGAATCGCGGTCAGTGAGTGTGGTTCGTGTTAACTTGGTAAAATAGTCTGCCAGTCGGTTAGCGTTTTGTGGTCAAGAAAACTCTCAAGAAAACCCTCAAGAAAACCCTCAAGAAAACCCTCAAGAAAACCCTCAAGAAAACCCTCAAGAAACCCCTCGATAAAATCCTCAAGAAAATTAACTAAATTAATTGACTTATTGTAAAACTAATAATTGAATATTGCATTGTCTTCTATCTTGAGCATGTATGCAAAATTTGAAAAAAATCTATCATCAGGAAGTGACTCAAAAATTGATTGCAAGATTTGAAACAGACAGAGAAACAGACAGACAGAGAAACAGACAGACAGAGAAACAGACAGACAGAGAAACAGACAGACAGAGAAACAGAGCCGACGAGTTAATAAAAGCATTGGTAAAAAAAAGATTTAATTGCAAAAAATGAAAAATAATAAAAAATTAAATAAAACAACGCTTATATACAAATGTACTAAAAACATAAAAATAATATTGAAGTGTACGCTGTACGTTATTACAATTTCTGAACTAAACTTTCCCGTTCTCGCTTGCTTTCCCACTCCTGCTTGCTCTCCCGTTCCGGGTCGCTTTCCTTTTCCCGCTCCTGCTTGCTCTCCCGTTCCCGGTCGCTTTCCTTTTCCCGCTCGATCTTTCGCTCCTGGTCGCTTTTCCGTTCCCACCTGCTTTCCAGTTTCCCGTCCATTCTCCAGTTCCCTTTCACGCTCACTCTCCCGTTTTCGTTTCCGCTCGCTCTCCCGCTGGTGGCAATGTGGTAAAACGTTCTCCTGTTGGTCTAAAAGTCGGCGGTTCGAATCTCACCGGCGTCACTAGCGTCCGTAGAGAATGTGGGAGGCACGCACCATAAACCATTGCCTTTAATTGTTGTTGTGGATCTCACACAGGCATCAGTCTTCTGAATCACTGTAAAAACCATGTTAATTTAAAATTTAATTTAACATGAAACATTTAGCCGCGACTATTTGGCCAGCGACTGGTTGGCCCGGCGACTAGTTTGTCGGCGACTAGATGGCCCGGCAACTAGTTGGGCGGCTACTAGTTGGGTGGCGACTAGTTGGCCCGGCGACTAGTTGGCCAGTGACTATTTAGCAGCAGCGACTAGTGGAGCGGCGGCTAGTTGTCCAGTACCCCGTTATCAATGTGATCATCGCTCCGCTCATTATACGGACTTTATTACTATAGTTTTGTTGGTGATAAATTATTTATTTTTATTTATATTGTTATTTTTTGATTAAATCTAGAAATCAATAAGCACAAAATTAATACCGTAATTATTTATCTATGATGTTGTAGTTTAGGGCCGCATTTAGCTAGGCGGATAATACTCATATTTCGCTTTTGTATTGGTATTACCGCAATTTTAAGATATTCGAAAACTTAGGTAATTACTTTTCTTTTAAGTTTTGATTTTTATTGTTAGAAATTTAAGAAAAATATTGTTTATTTCCCTATAGTGAATGGCGTAAGATAGTAAGCTAATTATATACTTAACTAAGTTACTAATAAGAGGAGTCGCAAGTAAAGTTGAACGGATAAGAAATGATCACTAAAAGTTTGAAAACAACCGTTTTTAATTTAAAGCGATAAATAATCAATTTTGGGGTAAAGGTGGAGAATAGCGTAATACATTATTTCTGATTTTTTAATTAGATTTTCCTTAAAATAACTATATTTATAATCATAATAACATTTCAAATTTAGTGATCCAAGTAGTTTAATTTTTTGTAAAAATTTTTTTGAAAAGTGCAAGTGTGCAACAGAATCACAACAAAAAGAATTAATAGTGCAGTCAGAAATAACATTATTTGCAGAAAAAGCGAAACAGTCACAAGTAAAGTACTCACAAGAAAAAATATTAATCGTGCAGTCAGAATAACATGGGTTATCCCTAATACTTTTATGAAAATTACATTGCAGGGATCTCCAACGAAAACCATATAGCCCTTGATTGTACAGGGTTTCGCATCCTACCTTGATTCAATTTCTAATATTTTTTGAATATTTATAGTTGTTTTAAAATTAAGTAATCATTTTTTTTACAAATAATTTATATAAACTTGCACAAATATTTTTTTTTACATTTCATTTCAATTCACCTTTAGTTAGTTTTTTTAGCTACTACATGAAGGTTATCTGTCGTTAACTTTTGTAAATATAATTTACTTTATTTCTCTTTTTAATTATATTAATTTTATTATGAAAATATGATTAAAACACCGGAAGTAATTTATGACGCTGTTCTCGACCCTTACCAATTTTGGGTAATTTCCTAGTTTAGCAGGCTGGGCTCATTCTGATATAAAACCCAGTTTTTTACAAGTGAAGCAAAAAACAAAGTTTTTTAAAAACACACTTTTATATTTTTACACTATTCAAGTGATCATTTTCATCTTCTGGACGTTGATGTTGTCCAATCAATCGGAAAATAATATATGTTACATAAACAATGAGCATATTAGCCATAATCACCATAAATTGTTCGACGAAAATATCACAAGTAATTATTTAATTAAATTTTGTCCAATCGATCCAAAAATCTGATAGAATGCATTGTTAATCAGTTCGGATGTATGTTTAAATTTTTAAGTCTCTAGCTCATCGGGAAGTTAGTTTAAAATCGATTGCAAAATTTGAGGACGGACAGACAGAGAAGTCAAGTTAAGTAAAAGTGTGTAAAAACATTTTAATATAATAGGCACAGAACATTATTAGAACATAGGAAAATATATTTTGACAGAAAAACTCATTAAAAGGCAACACTAAGCAGAAATACCTAAAAGCAGTGTTGATATGCAGAATAATACTATTTCAAATCATAAAAAGTAAGAAAGAGTTAATAGTTAAATAAAATAACTGTTTGACAAATAAATAAGTTTAAAAATGTGTACAATAATTATTTAATATGCACTTGAAATTTAACATTGTTAAAAACAATCAGAGCCTTGAGCAGAAACTGATCTATGATATGAATAATTTTTTTTTAAATTTTAAAAATTAAAATAAATTAGTCTTTTTTCTTTTATTTGTGTTAAGGGCTAAGGCATATTGGCAAAGCCCGCCTTTAAAGAAACTTGTTAAGTAGACATTGAGCGGTTTACGGAACTCGTACAATATTTATCTAAAATAAATTTGTAATTTTTAACTATACTAATTTAAATGTTTAACAATTTTACTTAATTTTGTTTAATTTTAATTTTTTTATTCCCATTTTTCACTTCTATTTCCATTCATAATTGAGATCTTCACTGGGCACTATTTAGCTTCGGGAGCATTTTTAAATGTTCAAAAGTGCTATAATTGTTGTTTTTATTTAATTACTAGCAGTGCCCGTAGCGGCTTCGCTCGCATGAAATTAGAGAGTTTGAACCGTGCATCCATAGTAGAGATCAATTTTTTAGGTCTCGGCTCGGCCTGTCGACAACTTAGCCCAGCCCGTTTTAAAAACCCAAACTCCTGGCCCGGCACAGCTCGTCTGAATTAGGCCCGGTCCATTCTTACAGGCCTAGAAGTTCTATATACTTGATGAAAAACTTCGGCCCATCCCACCGTGACTTCAGGTTTGGCCCGGCCCAACTGAAGACCCTAAAATCACTAAAATATCTAAATACTTGGTGAAAAACCTCGGCCCATCCCACTTTGATTTAAGGTTTGGCCTGGCCCGTGTGAAGACTCTAAAATAACGGCTTGACCCGGTCGGTGATAAACTGGACTTAGCTACTTTTAACTGGCACAAAACTTCAAAATACTAATTTTTACATTTGTAGCACTTACAGTTTTGTGTAGCAGTTATTTTGAAATCAAATAACCCTTATTTCCACCCCACATTTAAGGTCCTGGAAACCAAATTTTTAAAAAATGTTGAAACACTTATATCATTATTTTTTGAGTAAATACTAAATACTAATTTTGACATCTGTAGCATTCACAGTTTTGAGTAGCAGTTACTTTAAAAACCAAAGACACCTTTTTCACCCCACATTTGAGGTCCTGAAAACCAAAATTTCAAAAAATGGTGAAGCACATATATCTTTATTTTTAGAGTAGAAACTAAATACTAATTTTTACTTTTGTAGCATTCACAGTTGTTGAGTAGCAGTTACTTTAAAAACCAAATAACCCTATTTTCCACTCCACATTTGAAGTCCTGGAAACCAAATTTTCAAAAAATGGTGAAACACGTATATCATTATTTTTAGAGTAGAAACTAAATACTAATTTTTACTTTTTTTAGTTTTTGAGTAGCAGCTACTTTAAAAACCAAGTAATCCTATTGTCCACCCCACATTTAAGGTCCTGGAAACCAAATTTTCAAAAAATGCTAAAACACGTATTTCATTATTTTTGGAGTAGAAACTAAATACTAATTTTTACTCCTGTAGCATTCACAGTTTTTGAGTAGCAGCTACTTTAAAAACCAAATAACCCAATTTTCCAACCCACATTTGGGGTGCGGGAAACTGAATTTTCAAAAATGGTGAAATACGTATCTTTTTATTTTTCAAGAAGAATCCATATACCAAATTTCAAAATCTCTTCATTTTTGGTTTTCGAGATATACATTGTTTTAGAAAAAAGTTTGTTTTCCAGTTTCTTCCCCTCAGGAGCAAAATTTTCAAAAATCCTTACTTAGTGGATGCTTACGCAATAAAAGTAATATAAGTTCCAAATTTCACGTTCCTTGGAGTAGAAACTAAATACTAATTTTTACTCCTGTAGCATTCACAGTTTTTGAGTAGCAGCTACTTTAAAAACCAAATAACCCAATTTTCCAACCCACATTTTTTTATTTTATTATTAATCTGTTGCTGATTTTAAAAACGAGCTAAGTCTCTGATACCAGGAGATTATTGTAGTTTCTTACATATTTTCATCATGAGTGTTTTTTTTAATTGTTTTTTTCAATAGATTCTATGTTGTTTATTTTCGTTACATGCAATGTAATTGAAAAATGATTAATTGTGATACAACATAACAATTTTACTTAATATTCAATAGAACATAATAGAAATTGTGCCAGCAACCAGCTAACATGTTTGGCAAACCTACTGGAGGGCTATTTGGAAATTCAGCCAATTCAACATTTGGTAAGATTTTAATTTTATTTTTCTTCAATATTATATGTGGTCTGATTAGTATGATGCTTTATTTAAAAGCTAAAAAATAACGTTGACATATTTTCTGGAAACAATTAACTTGAATTAACACCTGTTAATAAAAATCATTTGGTAATAAATTAACATTTTTTAAAGTAGTTTTTCAATTTTTATTGTGCTGTTATCATATTGGTAAATTTATCTGCAAAATAATTTCTGCTGGTGCCAGTACCAACTTTTAAAGTCTTGATTGAAGAATTGATGAAGACTAGTTCCAGCAGTTAAATGTGATCTTAAAAATCATACTGGGAATAATATAATTGTATAATAGTTTGATAAATAGACATTTGAAGATACATAATTGATAATAATTACTAGCATAATTATCACACCAGGCTCCACCGCATTTGGTGCAAGTAATACGTCGGGTTTCGGAACAGGTATCACACTCTTAATTTGTCATATTTTATTTTGGATTTTAGTCATAATTATTAATTCACTATTATGAGAGCTAACAATTGAATTTGATAATGTATAACAAAATATGGATTTGAATGAGCTGGAGTATGCTGGTGCCAATAAATCGATGAATATATTTTTAGGAACATCATTTTCTGCAACCCCATTTGGTGGGAATAACCAAACAGTAGCAACTGGAGGACTGTTTGGAGCTTCAAATGCAGGAACAACTAATCTTTTTGGGAATACTAACACTTCTGGTTTTGGAACATCAACAGGAACCTCATTTGGTGAGTTTTGCACAAATAATGTGGTAAAGAAATTTAAGTAGATTATTCTTTTTGCAAAGAATTTGATATTGATAGTATTTTTTGAAATGATAACCCATTTTTTATATCTTCAAAAAAGGTTTTGGGACAGGAATTCAAGCATCACAAGCTAATACTAGTATCTTTGGCTCTGGAGCTACAACAGGTATTTTATATATATATAGCAACTTACATAATTTCTGATAAAGGTATGTATGTATGATATTCCCATAACACCTGTAGGTGGTGCTGCAATTGAAAATTCGTGGTGAACATATTGAAAATTCTACATATGATATATATCTAACAACATTTGTTACATGTACAATAAATGGAATTAGTTTTTGGATAGTAACATGTTGATTTCTTTCATACCCTTGATATAACGTAACTTTTTCTTGTGTCCTTTAAAGTTTGTTATAGTGGGATTATACTGTATATCTAACATACATAATTTCTGATAATGATATGTATGTTAGAAAATCTTATAACACTGTTAGGTGATGCTGCCGTTGAAAATTTGTGTTAAACAAATTGAATATTCAACATATAATATATATCTAACAACATACATACATAATTTCTGGCAGTGATTAATTAGTTTCAGAAATAAATTTAGTTTCAGTTTCGTTTTGCAACCAGAATTATTATTACCGTTTCGTTTTAGTTTTGAATTTTTCAATAATTTTAATTTCAGTTTAGTTTTGCATCAGGAATTATTATTACTGTTTTGTTTTCGTTTTGAATTCCTAATAATTTTAGTTTTGTTTGTAACCTCCCTATTTTGCAGTTGTAACTAAACACAAGTCAATTGAAAAACTGTTTATTCAATTTAAATAACTCATTTCTAAGTGTTTTCCTCTTTCTTCTGCTCAAAAGGCCACATAATGAAAAAAATCTTCTCCACATATGCCTGTGAAGCAGGTGCTGCCAGTATGTCCAAAGCCAAGAGGGAAAGTAGCAGATATATAGACTGTCAAGCAATCCAAAACTGTATCAAATCTTGGCTATGGTCAGCACTAGATATACGTATTTCGTCGATATATCTATATAGCTGTGTCTGTTTTGGTATTAGTGGCTAAGTATCACTGCGCTTCTGAATTTTTTACCGGCCAGTTGAAAACCGCACTGGTTTATAGTTGTATAGCACTATTGACGTTACTAATATCTTTTTTCGCTAGACAAACTAATTTTTATTTCAGTTTTGTTTCGACTTTCTATTCTAGTTTTCCTTTCAGTTTTTGTTAACAAAAATTAATAATTATCGTTTTAATTTCTATTTCCGTTAACGAAATAATCACTGATTTCTGGTAAAGGTATGTATGTTATAAATTCCCATAACATTGTTAGGTGGTGCTGCGATCGCAAAGTTGTGGTGAACAAATTAAACCTATATCATTTTTTATAATGATATGTATGTATGTATGTTAGAAATTACCATAACACTGTGAGGTGGTGCTGCAATCACAAAATTGTGGTGAACAAATTGAATATTAAAAATTACATAAATTAAGAGAAAAAATGCATCAAAATAAAGTTGACAAAATTACTTGAGAAATTTTATTATAGTTTTTGCAGAAGTTAAAAGGAAATTAAAGAATAAAATACATGAATTGTTATAAAATACAATCACATTGCTGTGTATAATTCTGTATAATTCATGAGAGTTTAAAAGTTATTAAATGATGCATTTAAGGATATTTACTTAAAAATATCTAGAGAAAGTAATGGTGTTTAAAAAGTTCTGGATTAATTAAATCAAAAGTTAGGGCTGTATTTACTTACCCCTAAAAAACTATTTTTTTTAACAGTACTTTTGTATATTCATAAAAATCTGTCATTTTAGCTGTGTTATCATTCCTATAAATTACTAGTATAATTTACTATTAAAATGATATCTTCAGGTTTCGGTGCCTCAAACTCCTTGTTCAGTCAACCGGCCCAACCGGCTATTGGGTTCGGGCAGCCCAGTAACCTTTTCGGAGGTGGAACAGCAGCAAATACTGGATCATTCATGGGATCTCTTGGTGCACAACAACAAACTGGAACTACAGTCAAGTTTGTTCCTCTGGTTGGCACAGATGCAATGATGAAGTCTGGTTCACAAGTCAACATTAACACTAAATTGTGGTGTATTTCTGCTATGAAAGAATATGAGAACAAGAGTCTGGAGGTTTGTTAATAAGATTTTTTATATTGAAAAGTGCATGTGCTTTAAGCCAACTGTTTGTTATTTCAAAACTAGGAGCTGAGATATGAAGATTACATGGCCAACAGAAAGTCAGGATCAACATTTGGAGGTGCTGGTATGGGAAGCTTCCTACAAACATCTCAACAGCAGCCACAGGCTTCTGGTTATGGGCTTTTCGCCAACCAAAACAAGCCCACTTTTAGCGGTAATTTTTTTTTATTGATAATTGACAGCTGATAGAATAAGGCGGTTGTAAACTATTAGAGCTAGCCTAATGAAGGTTATTTGTAAGAAGAGCATCCAATTAAAATTTTGCTCAAAGCTCATATTATATGACAAGTTTATGGGCAAAGCTTAACATTAACTGATAATTTAAAGTTATTTGTAGTTAACTTATGATAACCTTTTGGAAATGACCAATTTTTAAATACATAATAATATCTTCAGTTCTACAGTTTACACAACAATGTGATTTTATCAAATTAGTTGTTACTTTTGCAAAGTATGACTAATTCTCACCAATGTTTTTTGTTCAGTAATTATCAAGTAAATTCTGTAATGATGAAATCTTTGGTTTCTCAATTTATATTAATTTTGAATATTCTATTGTTGACCACGAATTTGCGATTGTATGTTGTTAGATATATATTATATGTTGAATATACACTTTGTATACCACAAATTTACAATTGCAACACCACCTAATGTTATGGGAATTTCTAACATACATACCATTATCAAAAACTATGTATGCTGTTAGATATGTATTATATGTTGAATAAGCATCTGCATCCCGATATCGTTATCTCGAATTCAATCGAGATTTCAAAACGATACGGGAGATCCCGTATCGCCATTGAAACGATACAGCCTGCGGAAGAAGTCTCGTATCTATATAATTAGCGATACTAAGAATTTCATTCCCGATAAAAATCCCAAAAAAATATCGGGATTTTTAACAATATTTTCCAATAAATAACGAAAGTCATACATATTTAATTAACGATTCTCACAACTGTGAATATTTGCAATTGATTCATCAGCATTGATTAATTAATCTACCTATTGACAGAAGTTTATAACTATTATCATCCCCACTTTAAATTCGGTTTTCCAGACAGCCTGTAGCCCCATTATTTACTATTTTTAGTCTGGGAACCGGCAGCAAAAAAGCCACGCTCCTATTAGGCTGCTAGTCGAGCTCTGCATACTACTGATACTACAAGCCCTACAAGGCAATCGTACTCGCTGACATCGATGACTATTATTATTAATGAGAATAATGAGTAATGTAATAGTAATGATCATTCTGTGTTTATGTTTTGGTTTAGTCTGTTTGATAAACTTATTTTTTCAAATTTGTTACATAGAATTGGAATGATTATTTTAGTGTTTCGATATTCGTAATTGACCGTAATAGTAGCTCATCTAAGATATATCTTTATAATCTCGATGATATTCTTGGTTGTGTGTGAGTATGTGTGTGCCACCTGTAGTGTGCACGACAGTGCCGTAGCCCGTATCGTCTGCAGCTGGAATTCGAAACTTTCTCAGCTTCTTTCTTGCTATTGCTAACCGCATTCGCCATCGCCTATAAATAAACACGCTGGGTTTTTTCACTTTTTTAATTCTTGCATAGAGGCACTTTCTCGTGTTTGTCATCATTATCATGCCGCGTCACTAAATAAAGTAAATAAATACTTTCTATCGGCGGTAGCGTTTTATTTAGAGTCTAAATTTAGACAAATAGATGTACCGAAACTAAACAAATGAAACTTATTTCAAGTGGTAAAAAAAAATTAAATTTGGTAAATTTTTATAAATTTTGAAATTTTTTAATATTTATATATTTTTTTCAATGAATTTCTTTAATGTAGTTATTAATATTGTCTGTCGCGTATAGTTCATCATTCTATGTTATCTCTAGGCAAAATTTCCGCTTCAGTCGATATCCCGAAATCGTATCGTATCGATATCGTATCGTTATTGGTCGAAGCGTCTCGTATCGTATCGTTTAATTCGAGGCAAATTTCAGAAATCGTTTCGTATCGTATCGTTCCAAAAAAATAACGGGACGCAGAAGCTTAATGTTGAATATTCAATTTATTCATCACCAATTTGCAGTTATAGCACCATATAACAGTGTTATGAGAATTTCTAACATACATATAATAATCAGAAATTATGTATGTTGTTAGATATATATTATATGTTGAATATTCAATTTGTATACCATAAATTTGCAATTGCAGCACCACTTAGCAGTGTTATGAGAATTTCTGACATACATACCATTATCAGAATATATGTATGTTAGATAACATTATAATCCCACTATAACAAACTTTAAGGGACACAAGAAAAAGTTACGTTATATCCAAAGACCATTATATCCAGGGTATGAAAGAAATCAACATGTTACTATCCAAAAACTAATTCCGTTTTATACATGTAACAAATGAATTTAATTTTTTAATTCTCTTTGATCTTGCCGATAACCACTAACCATTATCACGGCGAGAGCATGCAAGCAGCAAAACACGCCCTTTTATTATGGCGGTATGTTTCGGAACAAGCATTTTCACTAAAGAAATAGTAATTATAAAATAATCGGTATCGGCAGTTTTAATAATCGGCTATACGCGGTATCAGCATAATCGTCAAAAAGTCATATCGGAACAGCCTTACTATAGGTGTTATGGGAATATCTTACATACATACCTTTATCAGAAATCATGTAAGCTGCTATATATATATATATATATATATATATATATATATATATATATATATATATATATATAGAGAGATATATAGAGATATATATATAGAGAGATAGAGAGAGAGCTGATTATAATATAAAACCACTTTCTTAATAAAATTTGAGGTAATTTCTAATGCTAAATGGTGTAAATAAATGCAAGATTGCTAGTGATGAAACTAGTATTTTTATGTTAGATTATAAATTGTTGTAAAATTACAACTTGGATGTTGTAACATAATAACAGCAAAAGTATTGTAAGCACTAGAGACTTGAAAGGTTATTGTACTTGGATGAAAATGTATTATTCATGCTCCTCGATGGGGAATACGTATGTCTTTGTTTTACACATGTTTTGAATTAGATTATCGTTTATAAAATTATAAAAAAAGAACTTGAATTAATATATCTATGGGAAAACCATTTTCTGTAGACATACACTTGCTGCATTGGCATACCAAGGGTAGTCAGTATTACATTTGAATGTTTTCAATCGTACCTGCTTTTAAGTTATCATCGAGCAGACGAACAACGATCTGATACTTTTAGTTCCAAATGTTTTGGTTGACTGGCCACAAGATTGACCGAAGTCAGTATCCAATCTATGCTAAATAATGATTTTTTAAACCAAGCATTATGTTATGTTTTTATAACAATATATTGTCTGACTTATTCTTCAAGGGTTTGGAACATCGACTGCCGCGGGCTCGTCTCTTTTTGGAGGCGGAACAACAACACAAGCAAAGCCATTGTTTGGCACCGGAACAACAACCACAACAGCGACTTCAAATGCTTTTGGAAATATTGGAGCAGGGTCCTTGTTTGGTGGTGGTAATAAAACTGCTACCAGTATGGTAAAGTATTTTTGATCAATTATTATTATATATACAATTTTTAAAAAGTTTTGTAAGCATTATTTATACAAAATTCATCTTCATTTTGTGCTACTATTGTTTACGTTTTGCTTATCCAATCAGACTGGGGGATTGTTTGGTTCAACTGCTGCAACTACACGACCTTCGCTCAATTTCTTCGGCAATCCCCAACAGCAACAAACACAACAAGCTGCAACAGGATTTGGTTTGGGAGCTCAGAATACTGTGAGTAACTGTGTTAAATGCTAATTTCAGCTGCATGAACTAAATCTCATTGCTCACCTGCCTTGTGCATATTTGAACATAGTTTTAACTGCCACTTGTAACTGGGCATGCAAAAATCTGAATCTGCGGAACCATGCAAGAAGGGGTGAAAATGCTAAGTTGACCTTCAAGAGTGTGCTGCACTCGTACCCACAACTTTTGGATAGCTGTCTGATTTATATAGATGCTATATTATGATATTTTGTTACAGTATCTATGGCAAAATGTTAGAGTCATAATGAGGCTATTATGATAATTTGTTATAATACTATATAATAATGAAATACTGAGTAATGCTGCCTTACATAGATACAATAAAAGTAATGCAAAATGATTATATGCTAAAATTATATATAATATAATTAAATAACTTAAAAATTTTTTACCTTCTGTAAAATAAATTCAAAATATAAAAATTATTAATATTTTTGAATATGTCCATTCTCTTTTCATTTGTTTTGGAGTGCATACGAACGATAAAACAATTTCTATCGATTTCACTTAATCAAATAAACTTAGAAAGCGCCTTTTCTGAAATTCAAAGGCGCTTGCTCCAATAAATTCACTAAATAAAAATGTTCACTTAAATCGCTTTTTAAAAACTTACTCCATCGCCGAGTTCTTTCTGCTGTCAAACGACGATTTTTTGCTTCATGGTTTTTTTTGCAAATACAAAGAAAGTTTAAAAAGTAATAATTATTCAAAGGTGGGTGAACAGTGCACAGTGGTTTTAAACTTCCTGTTCCACTTCACGAGAGCTCTGTTTCTGCAGTAAGACTAAAGTCACCAGAGGCACAAATATTTTATCAGGCTTTGTTCATCATGATTGATGAAATCACTATGCTTACTAAACATGGATTACGCTGCATCGATAAAGTTCTTTGTAATATCATGCAGAATTCAAAGCTGAATTTGTAGATGCTCGTGAACGTACGTCCGAGATCCCGCACAGCAAACTTGACCCGTGTTGTACATGATCGCGTCATGCGACTTTTTCACAGCAAAATCCAGGTCGACATCGGGGAATATAATGTTAGGGCTCTTCCCACCCAACTACAAAGTGACCCTCTTTACCTTTCTGAGGTAAAGTCATGGTTATTGGAGACAATTTTAGACAGACACTGCCAGTGAACAGATATCATAGAGTGTTGTATAAAATCTAGCAATTTATGGCAACAGTTCACAAAATTGGAATTGCTAACTAACATGCTAATTGGAACTCAAAATATTCACAACGACTGGATTAGGAATTTTGCCTGAAATACCTGTGAATTCTATCGAGATTCCTCGACAAATAATTTTAGTTGAGAATATTATCGAACAGATTTACAGTAGTGATTTGAGAAACATGCCCGTTGAAGAACTTTCAAAACGTGCGATTTTAGCTCCAACAAACAAGGAAACATTAGAAATGAACAGAAAAGTAATCGCTCAGATGCCAGGTGATTTTCATCTCTATTATAGTGCCGATAAATTAATTTCTGAGGACGCAGCCGATGAACTGAACTATCCTTCGGAATTTCTGCACAATCTAACACCATCAGGAATGCCTCCACATATCTTAGCTTTGAAGTGTGGAGTAATAATTATGTTTCTACACAATCTCAACCCTAAAAAAGGACTCTGCAATGGAACTCGCCTGATTGTTCGTTCATTACAGCATAATTTCATCACTGCTGAAATTGTTTCGGAATGTAATCGCGGTGACACAATGTTCATTCCCAGAACTGATTTAGCTCCCAGTGACGTCAATCTTCCATTCATACTTAAGCGTCGTCAATTTCCCATCATTCCTGCTTATGCAATGACAATAAACAAATCACAAGGTCAGACCTTTGAATATGTTGGGATTCATTTAAATAAACCAGTGTCTTTTCATGGCCAGCTATATCTTGCCCTCTCAAGATAAAAAAATCCCCAGCATTTGAAAATCTTCATTAAGGATTCACATATTCAGGGAAATCTTTTGAAGAATAAGACATTCACGCACAATTATTCGTATTGTCTATCGCGAAATTTTTCAAAAACCTTAGGAAAATTTATTAAATAATTACAAAACGTTTTTCAGATTGGCTCCATTTATATCTAAATTTTAATTGTAATATTATAAATAAGTAAATAAAATATTTAATTAACTTATTATAATCCACAAAATATATCCAATGTTCATCGTAATGTTAAAACATCCGTCCTTGGGATGGGCAAAACCACTAGTGATGTCAAACAAATGATTTTATGAGGAATTCCAGTGTAGTAAATAAGTGCAATTATTTTCCAGAACACTGGTAGCTTATTTGGATCAAAGCCAACCGGTTTTGGACAGCCAGCAGCAGCAGCTACAAACTTTTCTTTTGGGTCTCAACAGCCCACTCAATCAGCATTTGGTGGCAGCTTGTTCAACAAACCTGCAACATCATCTACTGGTGCTTTTGGTCTGGGAACTCAAAATACCGGACTTGGATTTGGAGGTTAGGAACAAAAATGAAAAAAAAACATATATCTTAATTATTTTGATAATTGCTTGTACTTATTTTTTTTTTAATTTTCAGGCTTTGGCTCAACTGCTGCATCACTTGGCAGTTCAACAGGATTTGGAGGATTAGGAGCAACGAGTACCTCTGGAGGCTTATTTTCTAGTCAGCAGAAGCCGGGTGGTTCGTTTTTTGGTAGCACTGCCCCTGGGTTCGGTGGACTGGGGACTGGTATGGGAACGACATCCCTCGGGGGGTCTCTTGGGGCTGGAGGTAACACAAGCCTACTTGGTGGAGCTGGTAGTGGAAGCATCTTTGGAGGATCAACTCTTATGGCAGGACAGAACTTACCTCAGCAGCAAGCAAATGCAGAGGTCATTTACTTACAAGAACAGCAGAGGCAAATACAGCAGCACATTTCTGCTCTCAATTCATCACCTTATGGAGATTCACCACTTTTCAAAAATCTGAGCAAAGTACTTAATTTGCTTTTAGTTTGAATAATTTTTCAGAAAGTATCATATGTTATCATAAGCTATAAATATTTGTCATGCTCATAATATATACATTCTAAAATATTTGATTATATAAATGAACTTTAATGACATATAAAGATTTGATTATATAAATGAACTTTAATGACATATAAAGATTTGATTATATAAATGAACTTTAATGACATATAAAGATTTGATTATATAAATGAACTTTAATGACATATAAAGATTTGATTATATAAATGAACTTTAATGACATATAAAGATTTGATTATATAAATGAACTTTAATGACATATAAAGATTTGATTATATAAATGAACTTTAATGACATATAAAGATTTGATTATATAAATGAACTTTAATGACATATAAAGGACCCAAGTCGACATGAAGAACTAACAAGACCAACGAATCCTGTTGCTCAACAAAATTTATTGAATGCTCAACATAAGTTCAAGCCAACTCCAACTGGACAGAAAATCAAGACGGTTCCTCTTCATTCTTATAGTGCTGAAAAAGTCAGTTTTGCTTCAACGATGAATTAAATAGATTAATTATTTGAATTTTCAACAAATAAGCAGCTGTCACTGCGAATGTATAAATGTGTAATGTTTAAATTGTTTGAATATAATGTTTAATATAATGTAATGTTTAAATTTTTTGAATATAATGTTTAATATAATGTAATGTTTAAATTATGAATAACTGAAAATTTGTCAACAGGGAGAAATGTTGACATCGTCTGCAAAAGTGTTGTTGTTTGATGGATTAGAAGATGACGAAGATTCAACGAGACATCGATCGAGTTCCAGTTCAACCGGAGAGACTTTTGTACCTCGCAAGAACTACAAACGTTTCGATATAAAGAAGATCATGGAACAGCAGAGATTGTACACAAGTCAGCAAGAAGTTAACAGCGAGTCTCGTTCAACGTCTCCAGAAGAAAACCGATTGGCACAAATGTCGACCAATCAGCACAACAGTTACAAGTGAGTTTGCATAATGACTTCTTTTAGTCAATGTTTATCATGTTTTTCAAATAGCTATTCTAACAAACGTACTTTCGTACGAACAGCGACAGCGGGAAGAACCTCGGAACTGATCTGAAGTTTCAACAAAAGCCGAAGCTCACCAATCCTAATTTGACGAGGTTTGAGAGGTGAGTAGAATTCATCTATCACAGATGTAGTTAATATAACATCTAACACATGTTATTAGGGTGGCAACAATGTTCCTGACATTTTATACGATGTTAAAAAAGGACAGGAATTTAGTTACCAACCTGTTTTTAATACTACATCTAATGTATATGTTATTTATTAATACTACGTGTAACATGTTACAGCTCTCAAGTGGATACTACAATGACCGAACTCCTTCCAAAGGCACGTCACGCTGACAACAGCGATAATGATGATCGTCATAGCAACTGTGTATGTAATTTATTATTATGATAATTATGGATTAAATTGAGATTGAATTAAATTAAAATTAATTGTTAGAAATTAAGAATTTACTGGAAGTTAAATATATAAATTTGATTATTTCAAATTTTCAGACGGAACCCACAGGAGATATTCTTCCAGTGAACCGACGTGATAAATCTCCGCATCCTGCTGGAATAGTGAGCACTCGTCCCGATTATTTCACTGTGCCGTCCCTGGAAGAAATGGCTGACTTGACGACCGATGGTGGAATTTGCATTGTCGACGATTTAATCGTTGGAAGAGAAGGATATGGAAATGTTTTCTTTCCTGGGAAAACCGATGTCACCAATCTGAATATCGATGAACTGAGTTAGTTGGTATAATTTGTTAAAACAGCTGTTTAGAAATGAGTAAGTCATAAACTGGTATTCTCTTGCAGTTCACTTCAGACGTAAGGAAGTTGAAATATATCCGGATGAATCCATCAAGCCTCCCATGGGTGAAGGCCTCAATAAAAAAGCTCAAGTTACACTCGATCGAGTTTTCCCCATTGATAAGACTACAGGAGAAGTTATTACTGTAAGCTTTCTATTAAAATTTCATGTTAATTATGTGATCACAATTAACATTAATAATGATAAATTTTGTTTTGTGAATTTAATATTTTAATTATCTTCAAGGAATATTCAAGGCTAGTTGCAGTTGGTTTTGTTGAGAAGTTGGAAAGAGATGCAACAAAAATGGGTGCAAAGTTTATTGAATACAGACCTGATACTGGATCTTTTGTGTTCCTGGTATGAATTTTAATTTCAGTAACTCAAAAGTTTCTGCTTTTTTAATCACCCAACTAATACTGATGATCGTATTATCTTTTTGTAAAGGTTGACCACTTTTCAAAGTACAGCATCCTTGATGATTCAGATGACGAAGATGTCCCACAAAATAACACAATCAAACCGGCGGTCGAAGAATTGGTTAAACTTCCAATTGAGGTGTGGTCTGGACTTTCTGCTTAATTTATATGAAAACTGAAGATTTATTTTATTTTAGTTTGTTTTGTTTGATCATTGCGGATTAAAGAACTTGAAATTTTGATCTATGCTGATTTTTATTGTTATGAGTTGCTGAAAATAAAAATTGTGCTTTAAAATTTTTTAAATAAACTGTTTAGAAAAAGTTGTTTTTGTGGCATTGTGATATTTACGTATATTGATGTACCATCTTTTTTGATGTACCATCTTTTTTGATTTACCATCTTTTTTGATTTACCATCTTTTTTGATGTACCATCTTTTTTGATGTACCATCTTTTTTGATGTACCATCTTTTTTTGCTTCACCAAACTTTTTTATGTCATAAGGTGTCTGCACTGAAGTACTGCACGGGCGATTTTGTACGACCCAGTTTTCGTTTCATATGTCGAAATTCCAGGCTCGAACCAACCCGTTTTTAGAGGCCTAAAAATTCCATTACTTGGCACAATTATCTCTGCCCGTACTTGTCAGTGCAGTGCTTTTTGCAGATTTGTAAAAAAAATAAGTGTTTTAGGCTTTATATTAAATGAACTTGAATGGCGATCATGATGTTTGTTCTGTTACAGAAACAGAGTTTGTCATCATTGAACAAACAGACCATCATAGAACAAAAGGCCACAGTAGATGAAACTATCATTACTTCACAGCAACCTTTCAATCAGATTTATTCTAGCGACGTTGATAAACGGATGAGTTAGTTATCTTGCTTTCGTTAATATTCCTATTTAAATTTACTTTCTGACATACGCATACTGTCTGTTATGTGCATTAAATTTCTATGTTACAAGATAATTTGAAGAAATATTGTTTTCAGTCAAACTATAAAGCAGTTTTAAACATTGTCATAACTGAATCGGCGACTTCTTATTTAGCTCTTAACAGACGATATTCCATCAATCTTGATTGCTAAATTGAATTTCTTAAGTAAATTTGATTTTGCAGAGAATTTATGTTTCAATTCACTTTGTTTCTATTTATTTTTTGCTATTTTATTGTAATAATTTTTTCTGAACTTAGAAAGCAAAAGCCAGTTCACGATGATTTCCGAAGATCAGGAGCTTGACACGGATGACTATGAAACAAGGAAAAGCATTTATGTTGTAAAGTCGGATTATGATGTTGGTTGCATTGGAGAGGATGATGATTACATGATGAGTTGTGCTGAAGGTGACTCCAAGGTCTCTCATCATCCTTCAAGCTTCGACCAGTTTGGACAAGTTTCTGCTCACAGAGTTCAGTTACAAAAAGCTAGTTTTTTTGGAGGTTTGATGGATGATGATGATGACGACGATGAAAATACTTCCAAGACTTATAAACAGACGTCAGAACGTCGTGTTTCAGGTTTGTTTTCTTTGTGGCTATTAATAGTATTTAGATGTTTTAGCTTATTTGTATAAATTTGAAAAACTGAATTGTACATAGGGATTAACTAGACCAAGGCACCCATTTGTTTTTAGAATATAAAGGTGGTTTGATTACTAAATAGAAAGGAAGTGTTGTATTCAACTATGGAATGGGAAATATGTGACTGCTCCACAACATGTCGTGTTGCTTGGAGCTTCTGGCACTCCTAACAATAGAGAGATTAAATGATTGCCTGCTGACAGAGTGTTAAATTAGTGCTTGGAGTTTTTATGATACACCGGTATGTAAATAGTATGTGAGCCGAGCCATTATCTTGATGGCAGTTTGTTTATTTTATCTTAAACAGACTGGATGCCTGCTACTAACAAATCATCTCTGACATCTGGTCGCCCATCTCTGTTTTCTGCTAAAGTGGCTGCAAAACTCATTGGAGCAAAAGGTTATTTTAATTAAAGCTTAATTTATATCAGTGTGGATGTTCTTATACACATAGGTTGTGTTTACTCACAGTATCTACATTATACTGTTGTAGTTTGTAATTTGTGTTATTATCTAAGTTGATGTATTAATTGTGGTAGTTTGTTTTGATATTTACTTTTTGCAATTTGTGTTGATGTTATATTGTGTCTAAATTTACATTGATCTATTTTTTGTTGATATTTACATTATATTGATGTATTTTTTGTTAATATTTACACTATATTGATGTACTTTGTGTTGATATTTACATTATAGTGATGTAATTTTGTTGATATTTACATTATAATGATGTAATTTTGTTGATATTATTGGTGTAATTTGTATTTACATTTTTAATAAATATCCAAGTTTGAAATTTAGTAATTTTATAATTTAATTTTTATGTTTGTGTGTTCAATAGATTGTTTAAATTCCTGTCCTAAAATAGAATCATCTAATATTAGTTTTAAACATTTAAATTCAGACGTGTCTCCACCGTCCAATTACAAGAAAGAAGCTAAAAAATCTAGCGAAATGATTCCAACATCATTGTTAGTTGATTGCATGAAATCGTCTCACCCCACACTTCATTCGATGATGAGTGATGAAGACAGAAAATATTTAGCAAGAGGTTCCCTCAAGCTTAAAACTTCCATCACAAAGAAAAGAGGAAAATATTTTGTGCCGTTCAAAGATTCTCTTATGTATAAAAAACATTCCCTCTTCGTGGACATCGCCCTGTTACAAGGAGTTTCCACTCGCCTCAGCTGGGGGTCGTTTTGGGTGTCAGAATCTCCGGGGTGGGTGCTCGCCCACGTTGGCTCCCCTGTAATGGCAGACCATTTTGAAAATGGTGGAAAAAATTATATAGGTTTGTATTTTGATTAAATTTCAAGTTGATATTAACTAGTTACAATTAAAATATGTAATTTAGAGCCATGTCTGCTCTTGAAATATTATCTGCTATAAACCTGCTAATGTAGAATTCTTCATCTTTGCTTTCGGCATGTGTCGTAACTCATTTGTTCATCTCATCATTATTGTAAAGTAAATCTGGAAAACATTCATTATTTATTCAACTCTTACAGCTTCTTTTTTCCTTATGCTCACGTTGGTTTCCATTTTGAGATGAAATAACACAGACAGTGAGTTAGCAAACTAGCATCAGAATTAAAGCTTTTGCATGATTTTAAAGCCACTAAGATATAATGTGTGAGAAATGAAACTTCATAAAGCTGGTGTTCTGTCTGCCAACAGAACCCTAATTTCATACCGGGTGTTATGGGCATTTTGTCCACTGTCACTTCTCTCTTGTGCTTTTTTAACTTGTGTGCCTAAGGTCGGTCTTAAGCCTTACATTAAGTTAGTCCTGAGCCTTACATTAAGTTAGTCCTGAGCCTTACATCAAGTAAGTCCTGAACTTTATCAGGTTTACTCTGAAACCCATTGTATTTGCACTGAACTCTGAAGACTAACAAATGTCATTATGTTTCTATTGTTTCTTTCCTCTCATTTGATTTTTAATTCAATTTCTGTCCTTATTCTAAATTAATTAAATTTTGTTTCCTAAAAAATAAAATTGTAAAGTCTTAGTAAACAACTTTATTAACAATAAAAATAATAATTTGTTCAGTTATTAAAGAGTAGCAATCAGCTGGTTGAAGACCAATCATCATTTGATGATTAGCAATTCTTGTATTCAACTTAACATGGGTTGCATAGCTTTAAGCAATAAGAGTAAATATTTGAAATTCTGATGTAAAATATGTTTATGTCCGATCATTATACTAAAATACAACATTTTTGAAATAAACTTAGAAAAAATATAAATTAAAGTAATTCACTGTTTTTTTTATATAAATATTTGTCTAATACTAATAGCATAAAAAAATATCTACCTAAAAATCCCAACTAACATAAAATCCTAAGACCTATAAATGCCAAATCCATTAACAACTTCCATGGGAATCATGTTTATAATAGCACTTAGTGTCTGCTGCAGTATCTCTTATGTATATATATTTTATATATTTGTATATATATAAAATAATATAATGTTATGGTGACTTATTCATCAAGGTTACTTGAACGATACCTCACTTGCTAAGCAAGAAAATAATCTTTCCGGCATTGACGATTCCTTGGTTGTCAGAATCGAAAGAATTGTCGCACCTGCCTCAGTGAACTGCAAAGCATCAAAGTCCATAAAGGTGAAGGTCACTGATTGTTGTTCGTGATTTGAAATACAAGTTGTTATTATTTGTGATGTTAATAAAGAGCAAGTGTTTTGTTTTTTACTTATAAAAATATAATATAGGGAAACATGAAAGTTATATCAAATAAATATGCAAAAATATATAGAGAGTTATTTATTATCAGTTTTATTTTTACTTAAAGTCTGAATAAAAAAATTATAATAATCAGTAGTTTTTTTAGTTTATTAATTTAAAAAACCGTTGTGAATACAAATATGCACAGGATTATTTGGATGTCTGTCTGAAAATAGAGCTGAAGCACTGTGATGTAGATGTTGGTGAAAGATTCAGTGAAGATGAAATGTCTGATCCCCTCGTGGTCGAATGTCCGTTCTTTTCATATTCTGAAGATGCTCAGTCACTACTAACAGAAATGGCCAGTCAGCTGGATGTTAACCAATCAAATGACGGAACTGGTTTGTTGGAACTCGCTTAGTTTCTTTTCATGTAAATAATAGTTAAGCGAGGCTTTGCAGCTTCTCTAAGCAGATTGCTAGATTAAATTTTGACTTTGTTTTAAACAGTGTTATTTTCAAAAAGGCCTACTGGTTTGTTTGAAAACTTTCAGAACAAACAAGTAAGTCATAGAAAGAATGAGGACTTTATTAAGAATAATTTATTTTATAGACTCACAGTGGAGGAAAACGATGTCTTCTATCTGGAAGTTGTGTCTGGCATTGTGGGGGGAGTTGGATGGTGTAAGCAGCTCTCACGATGATTATCATCACCAACAACTTAGGAAAAAACAAGTGACTCGCTGGTTGTCGGAACATGCCAAGATAAAAATCGATGAAGAAGTAAGTTGGTTTTGTGTTGATTTCTTGTTTAATTTAAATTATTCATATTTTAATGTTGACTGTACTTTAAAATTAAAGCTGAAGCTGGTAGAGGGTGACAACACGGATGGTCATGTGACGTTAACGTATCTCACTGGTTGTCTCATTAAAGAGGCTGTTGAGGCTGCCATGAAAGTCAATGATTTTCATTTGGTTCTCCTACTGGCACAAGCTACTGGGTCTGATGATGTCAGAATATTGTTGAAAAAGCAGTTATCTATGTGGGCTGATAACAAGGTTTGTTGGATGTTTTTTAGCCAACTTTGTTTTGCAGTATTTGGAGACATGCCAAGTTTCACATGTTTTGACAATATTATTCCACATGGGTTCAAATTTTCTCTATCCCTTAATAATCTGCTTTTAAAAGTATTTTCATTCTCTGGCGTGTCTCTGTTTGTTTTAATCTTCTCATGTTTCTTCTGCCATCTATAAATTATTAATCTTAATCAATTTCATGACATCGACATGTTCTACTGCCCATTCTTCTTATAAATATTTAAATTCATTTATTTTTTAAAGATTGATCAGTTCATCAGCAAGAGTAGACTGGCAGTTTATTCTCTGATGGCAGGTATGCTTGTGCTGAGGACATCGACCAATCAAATCAATTGCTGCTCTTCGTTAGACTGGAAGCGATGTTTCGGACTTCATCTGTGGTATTTTTTAGATTATATTATTTCCAATAATTATTATGGTTCTTATGAATTTTAGTACTGTTAATTTTATAAAGATGGTTTTATACGCTAATTTTTCCAAATTAATAGACACCCCTATAATTATTTTTTCTTTTTTCATAACTTAGGTATGGTTCACCAGCAACTTGTACAATTGCTGAGTCATTGATGCAATATGATGAAGCATTTAAGGGTGAGGGAAATCATGGCAAATATGCATCTGCTCCTAATCCTCAGTACATGGAAGAATGGGGATTAGACGGTATCTGTGGAGTACAAGATGTTACTTACCATATCTTAAAGCTCTTTTGTAACAAGAATTATCCACTTCATCAAATTCTCAACCCATCATCGTTCAGCGATAATGTCATGGATTATAGCTGCAGGTCTAGTCATCACTTTTTATACAATCTGTCCTATCGTAAGGAATATTAAGTAATATTTATTGATTGTTTAATAAATCCATTTGTTTCCATACACATCAGCTGGCATCTCATGAAACTTCTCGGATCTCTCGGCTACCGGCACATCAGCAATTTTCATTTTGCATCTGTTTGTCACAACTACGCCAGTCAATTGGAGGCAATGGGAATGTGGCATTGGTCTGCATTTGTACTGATGCACATCAGACACGAAGCTAGGTAAACTTAACCTTGTTATTTTATTTTCAATGTTTCAGGTATATTCTTGGCTTAATTTTGTTTTTACTTCCTTATCAGTCGCAGAGATGCCGTAAAAAAGTTGATTATGAGAAATGTTAAAATTTCTCTTGGTGATAATGACGATGTGAACGTCGATGAATGCAATCAAGAAAATGTTGACATGGATGATACGATGTGGCTGCTCGATGAATGTGAAGTTTTTCTTGTTGAACATCTCAAAGTACCCGTCGAGTGGATCCACGAGGCAAAGGTAAGCGTGTCTTTATTTTGCATTTTATTGGTTATAGAAAAAATGAGGAATTGTAAATTTATATAATTAATTTATTTAATATTAACCTTCTAGGCTATCAGGGCTCACTCACAAGGTCTTCACGAGGTCCGAGCTCAACACTTGTTTAAGGCTCGTCAGTATTCTCAATATCACGACCTCGTTGTAAACCATCTGGCTTCGAAAGCACTTGTTGAGGAAGAACATACTGCTCTCAAGAAATGGTTTGAATGTATCAAAAACTTGAGTGGGAAACATTCATTGGGGGTGAAATATGAAAATGGAGGCTCCATTTATTTGAACTACCTGGATCTTCTTGAGACAATGGAAAGATTAGAAGAGTCAGTGGAAGACAGTAACAGTGTGAGCAATGTTAGTCTTATATTCTTATTGATATGTTTTGTTTTGTTATATATATTACATTATAATAGAATTAATTAAATATTTTGTAGTTTTACATTTTAAATGATTGTGTATAATGGTTTGTTTTTATTGATTTTCTAGGATTTCAAGGACATGTTCGATAAATTAGATTGTCTCTCAACTTCACTGGCCAATAAGATTAACTGTTTACCCAATACTACACCATTGGATAGGTTTGTACTCATGGTTAATTGATATTCATGAATTGAGAGCAGTGTTGGGTAAAATACTGTTCAAATGTAATTTAAATACAAAATACAAATGCTTTGTTAAAATATTGCACTAAAGTATTTTACTGCAAAATACTAAAATACTTTCTATAACACTTGATGCTGATACATCACCATCATCAACACGCATCTCAAACACTTTTTAACAAAAACAAGTCAACAGGGAAAATTTTTTATTGCAATAAAATAAACAGATAATCAGATTCAGCTTTTAAAATGAGAACACGTTTCAAGTGAACCAAGAAATTAGTTGTTGCAGATATTAATCCTGAATATGTTTTATTCGAAGGGCACTTCATGCACTTTGCCACAAAAACTTTATCTCCATCTTGGCTAACAATATTAAAGAATTTGCCATTTAATATGGCCGGCATTCGACCACCACTGCCTGAATTATCTGCCATCTTAGTATTAATAAAACTTTAAACTTTAATTCTAACGACAGCGAACTACTTTTACTACAAACTCTAAAATCGACCCTCGCGCTAAACTATCGAAACAAAAGGAAATACATTAAGTAAACATCGATTATGGTATGATACCATGATATAAACATTATCATAACACTTAATTATTAATTTTAAAGTTTCCCGATCTTTATATTTTTCGAAATGTCGATAATGTATTTTGTATTTTATTTGTTGTTCAAAATATTCAAATTACTTTTCAAAAGTATTTAGAATAAAAATACTAAGTAAATTTGCTAAAAGTATTTCAAATGAAAATACAAAAATACTTAGGAATACTTCAAATACGTATTTCAAATATAATGTATTTGAAATATTACCCAACAATTTGAGAGATTCTCTTTTGTTATGGGATAATAAAAAATGTATATTTTTAGACATGCACAATCTCTGGTGGCTCAAGCTATCTCAAGAGCTATTCTGAAGTTGATGAATAGAGATCAGGGGGGTCAAAGTTCTAATGAAGATTATGCTTCGTAAGTTCTTCCAAGCTGGAATGTTTCATTTTGTTATTATTGTGAAAAAAGTTATTAATATATTTAATTTAATATAATAATTTAATGAGGTTACTTCATAAAAATATTTCCTTTCTAGGCATCTGGCTGAAACTCAAATAAAGCTGCCAATGACTGTAGATTCTGCACTGCAAGCTTTATCTCTGCTGTCCCACGAACATCTTAAGAACATCATTGTTAGGCACATCAGATGATAGCCATATTTTTATTTTCAAAAGTTCTTACATTCATACAAATTAATTTATATACCTACTTTTGTGCCTTTTTCTTTATTTTCTTGAATAATCATAAAATTGGTATCATTGTGATGGAATTGTTCTCAAAAGTTTATTCGTTGCCCTAAGATGAGAGTTTTCTATGTACAAAGGACTGCTGTCATTTCTTGTCTATGATGATTATATTGTTATAACTATGCCATCAGCAACTGTCATGTTTCATATGATATGCTTATCAGTTGAATAAGATACATCAAATGTGAATGTAGGTGTTTTCTTCTGGTAATCTTATTGATTTGTCTCATTTTTTTAATCAGTAGATAGATATTTTTCTACTTATTTTCCGAATGCGTGTTGCTAATTCAACAATAGTTTCACAAATTTACATCATTTTGTTGAAGTTTTGAGTCACTAGTATTTACACACACACACACACACACACATATATATATATATATATATATATATATATATATATATATATATATATATATAGATGACTGTGAGTGTGTGAGTCTGTCTCTTATAGAAATCCAAAGCGCTGTAGCGATCTTGAGGAAATTTGGCAAGGAGGTAGTTCTCATACATGAAAAGAAAGTTGTGAAAAAAAATGAAATCGGGCACAAAATGAGCGGGAATCTATATATCTATCTTCTATAAATATATGTGTGTGTGTATATATATATATATATATGTATGTATGTGTGTGTGTGTGTGTGTAAAAAGGACAGAGTTTGTCTCTTAAAGAAATCCAAACCGATGGACCTATCTTGATGAAATTTGGCAAGAAGGTAGTTCTCATACGGGAAAAGAAAACAAAATTGATTATTACCAGTTCGAATTCGGTGTTCAACGATCTTTGTTTTTCCATTGTCTTCTTCGTCAATAGCTATTATATCACAATACTCTTCAATCAACTTTTCCGCTTTGTCATAGTCCATTGCTTTTAGTGAAGTTTTAGTGGCTTCAAGCAGTGCCTGAATTTGCGAGAACTTCATTCTTTTTTTATTATTATTTTTACCAATCACCGTGTTACATGCCAATATGTGGTCGACTGGGCTGCATACCGCAATTTCTTAACCTTTTGTTAGTCGCTTGTCGCATTCTGTCACATTCATAAACTGACTGGCACGTAGCTTCCTGACTCCGTTCGTACCAGTGTTTTTCCGATCATTAATCCATGTTTTTGAACTCCGTTCAGGGGCTCGATGAACCCAACAGCTCTTGAGTTTTATCGCTTTCTATTCTTGCCCAAACCAAAGATTCCGACTGAGCAGGTACAACGATGCTCTTTGTTACCAATACTCGTTTCACCGAAATCCTTTCGCCTTTATAATAAACAGGTATTTACAAATCCCCCTGTCCAAATGTTCCCATTTTTAAGTCCAATGCAAAACCACGTGTTTTCATAAAGTCAAACACAAGTAGACACTCTTCTTCTATGTCGGCAACCAAAAACTGATGCTGAAAGGTTCTATTTCCCAGCCTAATATCAGTTTGAATTTTACCAACTACTGGGACAAGCTCCCCAGTTGCAGTCTTGAGACGAATGCCATTTCCACTTTGCAAAACTTCTCCTTTTGCTAAACAAGGCCTTATAATTGATCAAGAAGCTCCAGTATCAATGATACATTTACAGTTTTTTATTCCCAGTCTGCCCTCCACAAATATACTTGTCCCTTTCTTCAAAATAGAAATTGGTACCACTTTATAAGATAAAATATCGTTTATTGTAACAAAGTCTGGATTTTGTTTGTTGGAACGGGCCACTATGGGTTTTGCTTGTCTGACATCATCGTGCTTTTTGGAGTCCCCTTGCTTTCGTTGCCCGTGTCTAAACATTTGGAATCTACAGTCCTTCTGTAGATGTCCCAACCCATCGCAATTCCAGCAACGCGGTGAGTTGTTATTCTTTTTCCAGCTAGGCCTTTCATCCATAATTTTTCGGACTCAATCATCCAGGTCATCTTCTTCGATTCCCACCATTCTTACCCGATGAGGGCACAAGGGATATCCTAGATTGGCGAGTCGTTCTATATCTGCTTCCAGTTGTTGCAAGCTTTCTTCATGTTTCTGGCGTCGACTCTTGAGTTGAGCTCGAAAAATTTCTGGCGCGTGTTGATTACCGAATCTGCTCTCGAGAACCTTCACGATTGCATCGTAATCATCTCTATCTGCAATAAGCACGAGAAGCTGTAAAGCTTCTCCCCTCAAAGAAAATACCAGATTTTCCGCCTTCTGCTGGCTGGTTAACCAATTATTTTTCCTGGCAGCAATTTCAAATTGAGTTTTGTAGACGGACAATGACACAGTGCCATCAAAAGCCGGGGTCTTGGCATGTTCAACGGAATGAATTCTTTCTTGGATTTGGCAACCATTCTGTACTTGTTTGACCATATTGTTCAATCTTGTTTCGATTTCTCCGACGTTCTCTTTCACCAGCTTCTCCAGGTTACTGACTCTGTTTTCAACTTCTGATAAACAAAGCTGATCGTCAATAATTAGCTCTTCAAATCTTCGTTGCGCTGCTGTTTTCTTCTTGTGCTGCTAAGTTCTCTTCTTGTGCTGCTCTGTTCTCTTCTTGTGCTGCTATGCTTTCCTCTCTCATTAATGTCATCAATTCCATTGGGGTTTTGATTTCAATGTGTATCTTCAGTTTACATCTTTAAAATTTTTGTCAACAAATTTATTTGTGAACATAACTTAAAATTGCTCCTTTAAATGACGGAGTATAATAATAACTGTTTATGTTCATATATGATTTTTTATGTGATTTCTATTTCTTTTTGTAAAGGGTGGTTACACTACAAGCATTGTTTATTAGTAGTCTTCCTGTTGACATTTTGACATCATTTCATATGCAGATATGTTGACAAATAAACAAATATCAAATGTATATGTATATATTTATCCATATGCATTTGAATGATTTATTTGCTTTTCGTTATTATTATTGCAGACTCTGACGATGGCAACCAGGATGGCCAAAACGCGTAAGTCGTGCAATACAATTTTGAACATGTCCCATTTTCTCGCTATCTGCAATGGGCTGCAAATAGTATGGCTAAGAAAAGTTGCTAATGGTTCCCGAAAAGATGATTTAAGTGTAAGAAATATGTTTTGAAAAGCTATTTTTTAATTTAAACATTATTTAAGCAAAGGTTGATGCCGTCCTCGACAGCATGATTTAATTAAGCGAAAGAGAAGTTTTTTGAGCTCGTGAAGAACACTTGCAAAAATTTGTTTAAGGGAAAGAATATGATCAAGTTCTGATGCCGAATATTCAAATCATATTACGAAGATAACAAATATGGCAATAAAAAAGCACTTTTTCTTTAAAATAATTGTGCAAAACCGGCTTTTGCAATTTGCTACTTTTAAGTTGAACAGATTACACAAGACACAAGACAAAACATTTTAATTCAATAATTTTTTTTAATTTTTTGACCACATCCATAGTTGTAATTAAGGTAATCAAAATAGAGATGTGCGATCTTTAACAATTTGAGGTTCAAAATCTGGTTTGCAAGCCTTGTTTAGTAAGTCTGCGTACAAAGGAAGACGCTGTGTCATCTATATAACAATAGAATTTAAATTTTCAATACGATTATAAATATATTCAGATTAGCAATACAATCTTGTAAATAAAAACAAACTTACTCTAAAGCCCCATTTGTCTTTTACCTGCCTACAGAGGTTGAGATCACAGTCTACAACCAATAGACCATCTCTAACTCTAGAAAGACCCTGGTAAGGAAAGATATTTTTACAATACTTTGAAACCTTTAAATAAAGTTTTTAACTTTGCTGCTTGACTTGTAAGTCGTTCTCCTGTTTATACCTAACTGTTATAGTTTATGCTAGAGAGCTGCACGGTAATGGGTATTGCGGGGATACCGCGGTAATGCGGTAATACATATATATATATATATATATATATATATATATATATATATATATATATATATATATATATATATATATATATATATATATATATATATATATATATATATATATATATATATATATATATATGTATGTATATATGTATATATATATGTATATATATATGTATATATGTATATATATATACATACATATATATATATACATATATACATATATACATATATACATATATATACATATACATAAATATATATATATATATATATATATATGTATATATATATATATATATATATATATATATATAGAATAAGTATATCGGACATAAAGGTATTATCGATACGGATGCAAAGATGGCCTCCAAACCGATTAAGAATCTTTGGCGTGGCCTGCAACGTCATCTATATTATATTTTTGTCAAGCACGCTGTATAATCCATAGATATATCTATGGTATAATCTTTTGATTCAGCCAGCCTAATGAATATTTATTAGCAACAATGTTAGACAATCGTTTGTGGCTGCCGGTGTGACTTACAGCTCATTTAATTATGGAAAAATGCGAGATACAAAAACTTTTAGATTCGAATAGCGATCGCTTGTCGTATGAGGCTAGTTAGACAACCACATGGCAAAACTGTCACAGGTAGCACGGGGACTACTGGGCGTGCCTGCTGCCAACACATCATCTCCATAGCTGGACGTACGGTTGACGAGCGACATACCCAGCTAAGTGGTGCCAATGTTGATTGACTTTTATTTATTCACGGACTCAAGGACTCTTCTGAAATCTTTTTAGTTTAGATTAATTTTTATTATGATCGGTGTAAATACTGTTTAATTCTGTTTTGAGACTGTTTAATAAAATGGCAAGTGCATTCAAAATGGATTAGTTTGTGCCATAGTTGTAATACACTTTATAAACTGGATAAACTAAATAATAATAATAATTTTCGGTGCGGGGATGGGGACCATTAGCAATGGGGATGGTTGGGGATGGGGATAATACTTTACGGGGATGGATGGGGATGGGGATGAAGTGTTTCGGGGACGGTTGGGGATTGGGATGAAGTGTTCCGGGGACGGTTAGGGATGGATTTGTAACTTGCGGGTATGGTTGGGGATGGAGATAATAGTTCGTCCCCGTGCAGCCCTCTAGTTTATACCTAACTGTAATAGTTTATACCTAACTCCTGTTTATACATAAATCCTTCTTTTATATTACTCTATTAGATTCCCATAAAATAAAGAATAAGTTTTAAGTTATCTTTTATTATGTTTAAATTAATAAAATAGTTTTTTCTCATTATTTGAAATCATTAATTGAACGGCCTCTTAGAAGTCGTTTAAGATCTTCTTCTTTTAGTCATACCCTCATAAATTCATACTTTTACCAAACGTTCTTTTTCTTTTGCTAGTCCATTCACGTGGAATTTTTAATTTTTTACCTTCTAACTTATTATTGTGCAATTTCCTGTTTAGTTTTTGAAATGGCTTAAAACATTTTTATTAGTAAATTTATCGAAGAGCGCCGTTGAATTTATAAAAAGTGCTATATAGGTTCATTTTGACTGATTGATAGTATTTTACACCAGGTGTTTGGGTTGGGCTGCGTTGGTCTGGGTCTAATTTTTTTGACACATGCGTGGGTTGGTTTGGGTTGGGTAGACAAAAAAATTGAAAACAAATTTTAATTACCAACAAAAAATTTTAGTTGTGGGTTGCGTCAGAAAATTTAACTTTTCAGGTGGTTTGGGCATCATCGTAACAATATATTTATATATTATATAATTTCTTCCCTATGTATATGTAATGATACTTGCTGGAGTTCTAGAACCATCTGGTCCAGCAACATAACTTGACCCATAGAAGTGTCCAAATTCTTTGTGGGGTGCCTTTCCATCGCCAGATGTGAATTCGTTTGGAAATGTTTCCTTAGAACAAGAAACAAATATAAAAGAATCGGGTTGATATTTGTAAATAAATTTATTACTTATATATATATATATATATATAGCGACCGGGAACGGGAAAGCAACCGGGAGCGAGAAACCGACCGAGAACGGGAGAGCAAGCAGGAACGGGAAAGCGACCGGGAGCGGGAAAACAAGCGGGGAGGGAAACGGGAGCGAGAGAGACAAGCATTAAAAAAACCTTTAAAAACCCCGGGCAACGCCGGGTACCTCCGCTAGTGTATATATATATATATATATATATATATATATATATATATATATATATATATATATATATATATATATATATATATATATATATATATATATATATATATATATATATATATATATATATATATATATATATATGTGTGTATTATAACCTACCCCGCTAGTTCATTTATAACAGAAAGTGAGTGAATGAGTGAGAACGTATATATATATATATATATATATATATATATATATATATATATATATATATATATATATATATATATATATATATATATATATATATATATATATATATATATATATATATATATATATATATATATATATATATATATATATATATATATATATATATATATGTTTTTATGTTTATGTGTGTGTGTATTATAACCTACCGTTCCAACTCTGTTGATGGCGCCAGTAAAATAACTGTTAGCTATAGCTGCATTCCTAGCTTCAATGGGCCATAGAGGCTCACTTGAAAAAAAAATCAGAGAAAAGTTATGAAGACAATTAAATAAAATATTAACAACAATTTAATATGATATCTGAAACCTCAAAGCATATTGCATTACCAGACAAGGATTTTACATTTTATTAAATTTTCAGATTGATTGGACAAAATGTGAATGAAATCTATATATATAAAAATGAATGTTTGTATATATATTAATGTCCTTTAGGCATTGCTACACCATTCATCCGATCGTAATGAAATTTTCACACAACCTTGAGAGTCAAGGGGAAAGTCAAATAAAAAAAAAAATTTGAAATCCGTCACAAAATGAGCGGAGCGGAGCGGATGAGCGAGCGGGAACTATATATATGTATGTGCGTATGTATGTGTGTATGTATGTATGTGTATGTGCATGTATGTGTGTCTGTGTGTGTGTTTATGTATGTACTAGCGGAGATACCCGGCGTTGCCCGGGTTTTTTAGAGGTTTTTCTAATGTTTGTCTCTTTCTCTCCCGTTTCCTTTCCCACCTGCTTTCCCACTCCCGTTCGCTTTCCCGTTTTCGGTCGTTTTCCCGCTCCCGGTCGCTTTCCCGCTCCCGGTCGCTTTCCCGCTCCCGGTCGCTTTACCACTCCCGGTCGCTTTCCCGCTCACGTTTGCTCTCCCATTCCCGCTCACGCTTGCTTTTCCGTTCCCGCTCGCTGTCCGTTCCGGGTCGCTTTCCCGTTTCTATAATAGACAAACTAACCCACAAACATTCATATATATATATATATAGTCTTAGCAAATCTATTTTACGTTTTATAGGCTAACAGAAGTTATGAAAGAATGGAAAAGAAAAAATGAGCATGAACGGGAGAGCAACCGTGACCGGGAATGGGAGAGCAAGCATGACCGGGAACGGGAGAGCAAGCGTGAGCGGGAACGGGAAAGCGACCGGGAACGGGAAAGCGACCGGGAACGGGAAAGCGACCGGGAACGGAAAAGCCACCGGGAACGGGAAAGCGACCGGGAACGGGAAAGCGACCGGGAACGGGAAAGCGACCGGGAACGCGGAAAGCGACTGGAATCGGGAGAGCAAGCTTGGAAGGAAACGCGAGCAAAAGAGAAAATCGATAACAAAACTTCTGAGCGGGAAAGCGAACGGGAGCTGGAAAACGACCGAGAGCGGAAAAGCGACCGGGAACGCGACGAAAACGGGAAAGTGGAGAAGGAAACGGGAGCGAGAGAGACAAACATTAGAAAAACCTCTAAAAAACCCCGGGCAACGCCGGGTAACCCCGCTAGTATAAAATAAAATAATAAAATTTTTTAAAAAATTAGACAAATACAAATTTTCTGTAGAAATTTGAATCATTAGTTTTTAGTTGATTTGATAAAAACGATATTTAATTTTTCAATTTAAAAAATTATATTTTCAGTCTTCTCATACTACACATATCAAGTATATACGTGGATACTGTGGTGAATGTTTTTTCTATTTTATAAGCTTATCATCATCAAAAAATGTTTTGCACAAAAAAAACTGTTAAATCATAAAATATAAAGGATTTGTGAAAAACAAAGTTTTCAACGGTTAGCATGTTTTAAATTTAAATTTATTTTATTTGGTAATTAATTCAAATTTTGTCAAATCAGTCTCAAATTTTTTTAAATAATTGCATACAATTTACCCATATATGCCGAAGTTTGAATTTGCATGTTATATTGATATGAGCTGTTTTTCATATTGGTCTCATTGATAATTTGAATTTGTTAAAATAATATTTTAACATTTAGTATTTTTTTTCTCTTATGAAGATTGATCCTCTGTAAAGGATTGTCGGCACACAGCAGAACATTTTTTACTTTTTATATTTACATTTTTAAAAGATATTCTGCATCAACATAACAACACGAACAAGTAAATTAAAAACGAATTTTTAAAACCAATGCTCTTATATGTAATTAAAACACAAATTTTGCAATCAATTTTTTTTTATATTACTCTTTTATTTTATGTTAAAGTCGAAATATCTTAATTATATCGAAATATCAAAATTAATTAAAATTATCTAAATTAATTGACTTATTGTAAAACTAATAATTGAATATTGCATTGTCTTCTATTTTAAGCATGTATGCAAAATTTGAAAAAATCTATCATCAGGAAGTGACTCAAAAATTGATTGCAAGATTTGAAACAGACAGAGAAACAAACAGACAGACAGAGAAACAGAGACGACGAGTTAATAAAAGCATTGGTAATAATAATAAAAATATCATCAAAAAGCATCGAATTTAAATATCTCAACTATTTTCATGAAAATTTCGTACACGCTTGAGAATCGCGGTCAGTGAGTGTGGTTCGTGTTAACTTGGTAAAATAGTCTGCCAGTCGGTTAGCGTTTTGTGGTCAAGAAAACCCTCAAGAAAACCCTCAAGAAAACCCTCAAGAAAACCCTCAAGAAAACCCTCAAGAAAACCCTCAAGAAACCCCTCGATAAAATCCTCAAGAAAATTAACTAAATTAATTGACTTATTGTAAAACTAATAATTGAATATTGCATTGTCTTCTATCTTGAGCATGTATGCAAAATTTGAAAAAAATCTAACATGAGGAAGTGACTCAAAAATTGATTGCAAGATTTGAAACAGACAGAGAAACAGACAGAGAAACAGACAGAGAAACAGAGAGAGAAACAGACAGAGAAACAGAGCCGACGAGTTAATAAAAGCATTGGTAAAAAAAACATTATTGGGGTTCTAGTGCAATGTTTCTACAAAACTTTATGAGCTAACTTATTTCCGGTTTCCATAAAAAAACAATTGAACTTCAAAACGTATCTATATTTTCACCAACATGAAAAATATAAATAAAACAAAAAATACTATCGTTTTCTATAGATATCACTTAACTTATTTTTATTGCAACATTGATATTGAAAAATTAAGAATTTGCAATTAGTTCATAGTATTAGTAGATCTATATATATAAAAATGAATGTTTGTATCTATATATGTTAATGGCGTTTATGCATTGCTACACCATTCATCCGATCGTAATGAAATTTTCACACAACCTTGAGAGTCAAGAGAAATCAAATATAGAGAAAAAATTTTTGAAATCCGTCACAAAATGAGCGGAGCGGAGCGGGTGAGCGAGCGGGAACTATACATATATGTATGTGCGTATGTATGTGTGTATGTATGTATGTGTATGTGCATGTATGTGTGTCTGTGTGTGTTTATGTATGTACTAGCGGAGATACCAGGCGTTGCCCGGGTTTTTTAGAGGTTTTTCTAATGTTTGTCTCTTTCTCTCCCGTTTCCTTTCCCACCTGCTTTCCCACTCCTGTTCGCTTTCTCGCTCCCGGTCGCTTTCCCGCTCCCGGTCGCTTTCCCGCTCCCGGTCGCTTTCCCGCTCCCGGTCGCTTTCCCGCTCCCGGTCGCTTTCCCGCTCCCGGTCGCTTTCCCGCTCCCGGTCGCTTTTCCGCTCCCGGTCGCTTTCCCGCTCCCGGTCGTTTTCCCGTTCTTGGTAGCTGTCCCGTTCCCGCTCACGTTTGCTCTCCCATTCCCGCTCACGCTTGCTTTTCCGTTCCCGCTCGCTGTCCGTTCCGGGTCGCTTTCCCGTTTCTATAATAGACAAACTAACCCACAAACACTCATATATATTTATAGTCTTAGCAAATCTATTTTACGTTTTATAGGCTAACAGAAGTTATGAAAGAATGGAAAAGAGAAAATGAGCGTGAACGGGAACGGGAACGGGAGAGCAAGCATGACCGGGAACGGGAGAGCAAGCGTGAGCAAGAACGGGAAAGCGATCGGGAACGGGAAAGCGACCGGGAACGGGAAAGCGACCGGAAACGGGAAAGCGACCGGGAACGGGAAAGCGACCGGGAACGGGAAAGCGACCGGGAACGCGGAAAGCGACCGGGAACGCGGAAAGCGACTGGAATCGGGAGAACAAGCTTGGAAGGAAACGCGAGCAAGAGAGAAAATCGATAACAAAACTTCTGAGCGGGAAAGCGACCGGGAGCTGGCAAACGACCGAGAGCGGAAAAGCGACCGGGAACGCGACGAAAACGGGAAATTGGAGAAGGAAACGGGAGCGAGAGAGACAAACATTAGAAAAACCTCTAAAAACCCCGGGCAACGCCGGGTAACCCCGCTAGTATTTTATAAAGGATTGTCGAACATGTGCTAAATACTTGCCTCAAAATACTTGATATGTGAAGTATGTAAGGATCGACAATATAAAAAATATAAAAATACATAAAAACTTTTGAATCGATATGGAAAAAACAATATATGCTTCGATGTGCCTCAATTATGAATGTTCTATGATTAAAAAAACTTGAATTTGTAAGACTCGTTAATTTTAGTTTTCAAACCCCGCGTCAGTTTGGTTTGAATTCATTTACGTTAAATAACTCGAGCTTGTAGATATTACAGATTATTCTGTTAATCTTGAAAGTAAAAAAATTAATGGTACCTAAGTGCTCCTACTGTGGCCGATGGATTGAAAACAATTTCAGCCCCATTGAGCCCGTAAGCCATCCAATTTTGAGGATGATGCCTACCATAGCAAATGTTGACAGCAATTTTTCCTGTAAGGCGATAACGCTTGGTCATTGACTTTAAATTTAAACGCGTTCATCACAAGTGTGCACCATGTGTTTACATTTTTATGTTTTCATTTAATAATACGTTATTTAATTTTTACATTTTCAGGGCTGTAAACATCTCATCTTTTAAAATATATTTAATATTAAGACTTGAAATGTAATAAACACAAATGTAATGACACTTCTACTCATTTTTATTTTCCAGCTTATCAAAACTCATGGCGAACATTTAAAAAGTGGTTGTTTGTTTGTCTAAATTGCCGTACTTAGTCGTTCATGAAGTTACTTCTCTGAAAACCAAATATTATAAAATCGAATACAATAAAGCTTGAATCGACTAACCATAAGCAGTATCGAAAACCCCATGACCCAAATCTCCTTCAAAATAGTAAGTGGACTGTCGGTAGAAGATATAACCGAAAATTTCAGTGAAGTTAATTTATTGATTAAAAATAGCAAAACAATTTTTTTACCTCGTTGAAATCTCCGACACGAGGAATATGAATTTTTCTTGTTTTTCCAATGACCTGTCCAGTATGGGAGATAATGACTACAAGATTATAATAATTTTTTATTACTATTACATTATGTTTAACTAATTAAAATGTCACTTTTATTTTATCAATGATAACCTGCAGTGTTAAAAATTTGATCTCCATGTACTTCATCTCTTTCTAAAATAGGTGATACAATAACCATGCTGTACTGTTTTGCTAGCTGCAAAAAAATTTAATCAGACAACCTATTTATGAATGTTAGTGACGCAATATATGACAATTTATAGACAAAAACTTAATTTTCATTCTCCCCGATCTAATTTTAAGCAGCTTTAAAACAGGCGGTAAAAAACTTTCCTTGGAGCCTTAGATCAGAACGGAGAAAAACAACTTTTATGTGTATTAGAGTACCGCATAGGCAGATTTTTTGCAATACGTTTGGTGGCCGTTTCATAAGCCAAAATTCCAGAGCCGCCCGTGCTGATTTCGGCTCGGCCTGTTTTTTTTAAAGGTTTTCAGCCAAAATCCTTATAGTTGGCGCATATGTATGTATGTAAGTATGTATGTATGTATGTATGTATGTATGTATGTATGTATGTATGTATGTATGTATGTATGTATGTATGTATGTATGTATGTATGTATGTATGTATGTATGTATGTATGTATGTATGTATGTATGTATGAATGTATGTATGTATGTATGTATGTATGTATGTATGTATGTATGTATGTATGTATGTATGTATGTATGTATGTATGTATGTATGTATGTATGTATGTATGTATGTATGCATGTATGTAAGTATGTACGTACGTACGTACGTACGTATGTATGTATGTATGTGTGTAATTTTGAGTTAAATATCCTATTTCCCATTCTTAACAAAATGTTATGATCAGATTACTTGACATAGCATCGTCGTTGATGGCCCATTGTAAGGATTTTCAGCAAATTCACACCAGGGTTGTTTCTCTCGCGTACACATAAAAAATGGACTAGCTGTTAAATTTTAGGACATTATTTATTACCAATTCAAATAACATCGGTTTTTAACAAACTTCAGTAACTATTTATATAGTATTACACATAACATAATTTTACGCATATTTTACTAAAATAATTTGAAAAAACTCACTCATCTAAATCCAATCATTCATTAACTCAATCATTCAATCACACACTCACTCACACCACGCACACCCTTAATCACGCTAATTAAAATATCATCAAAATGAAATTAAAAAAGTTATAATTTACATACTCCAACATTCCTGAAGACACAAAACATTTACACCGCTGTTTCCGGCTACCTTGATGAAACTGCTGATTTTCTTCATAATGGCATCCCTCTAGTAAATGAATTGTTTTATCATTTTTATTATAAACTTTGTATGAAATTTATACGTAGCCAAATTTTCAATACTTTTCAATTCTATATGTTCATGAACATTTTAATACAATTCTCTTAAAAGGGACAAAACCTTTTAAATTAAAACAAAAAACTTGTAATTACAGTGTAGATGCTGATTCCACATCATCAGCACAAGTTCTGGAATCTAGAACAATATCTCTATTTTAAAATATCCCCCTGGACAATACCCCTCGGACAATATTCTTCTGGACAATATTCTTTTTGTACAATATCCCGCGGACAATATCCCTCTGCAAAATACGTATATAATATGTATATAGGGTAATATCAGCTACGTTTGTGTCTATTATCAGTGTTGGGGTTAGGGAGTAACGCGTTACAAGTACAAGTAACTGGACAATATCCCGCGGAAAATATCCCTCTGAAAAACACGTATATAATATGTATATAATATCAGCTACATATGTGTCAATTATTAATAGACACATAATAGACTATTATATAATAAAAAGTGAATAAGTACAAAATAAAAAATAGTATAGAATAGTTTGGTTTTGATTACTTGACTTTCTACTGAGTTAATTTAGTCAAAAGATGCATTAAAATGTCTGTGAGAATTTGTTTAAATAGAGATTTTTAACTTCCAATATTCTTTACAATTTTTTATTTATTTAACAATTTTTACTGTGCATTTTGTAGATCGCCAGCAATAAACAATCACCTAAGACAATAAAATAAAAAACTTCAGAACACCCCGGGCAACGCCGGGTACCCCGACCCCGCCAGTATATATATATATATATATATATATATATATATATATATATATATATATATATATATATATATATATATATATATATATATATATATATATATATATATATATATATATATATATATATATATATATATATATATATATATATATATATATAGACGTTTTGAGTCTTTAGCAAAGAAATTAACAAATACAAAATAGGCAATTATCTTAAATGGAGTTTGCGTACAAGAAATTATATATATATATATCCATTATATTATTATTATATTATATATATATTATATTATATATATATTATATATATATTATATATATATATAAATCTACATATATATTGTTGTAATATCGATAACTATACTCAGGTTCCTTTGAAATGGTCCCAAAATTTATTAGAAGAAATACACACTTAATCCATGGACGTCTATATAATAGCAACTGGACAATGAGCCAAATCATTTTGAGCTGTTGTGTTGTACCCAGTTGGTCCCATATCTATTTAGCTGTTCGTATTCGAGTTGTTCGGTCTGCGTTTGGATTTATAGTTATAAAGCCTGTACTGGTTACTTTTAACATTGAAAATGTTTATAACATTGAAATATAATAATATTTATTGTTGAAATTACGCTTTAGTTTAGTGACTGCGCTCAACACTTGTTTATTTAAATATAGCTATTTTTAGCTTTACGCTATCTAGACTGGTAGATCTAGCAGTTTTTCGAGGCAATATCGGAAATTTTAATAGACAAGCCAATTTTTATACCATTCAATAGAGAATATGTTGTAGAATGTCTGTATGAAGATACCACGAATGAGCAGTTATGGTACTCTAGTTATTAATGATTTTAGGCGTACTCTTTTGTCTCATTACGTAAGACAATGTCGCGTTACGCGCAGTAACATATTTACTCGCTCAGCCAATAAGAATTCAATAAAGGCTCGTTTTCTATGCTATATTTGCGTTGTCTTTGTATTCATTTTGCATTGCCGGTTATATCGCGTTTGAATTCGATTTCTCTTCAATATCTTAATTTATTATTTAAGCCTTCGATTTTGATTTGGACGATTTTGGATTCTTGGCAGCGTTTTTTTTAATTTCCTATTCATTTATATAGTTGTATAATTGTATAGTTTGTATAGCTAGTATAGCATAGTTTTTTCTTCGGTCAATCTTGTCTTTCTTGTCTTTTGTCAGTCATTCTGGTATTTTTTTTATTTTCTTTTATTCGTGTTATTACGTCTGTTAAGTTTGGTTATGGTAAGTTTGTATTGTAGTTAGCACATTTTTTAATCTAAATGTAACTAATATCGCAATGGAGTTCGTTGTGTGTAAATCTGCTACTGAAGACAAACTTAAAATAATCTAAATATTGAAACAAGATGGGAAAACTTCTCTATTGAATTCTGCAACTGTAATTGGAGATACAATTTTAATTGACAGTTTAACTCTATAAATGATGTTTGTATACATAAGTAAATAACAAAGCAAAGAAAAATAATCAGCCCAAACCTTGTGTTAGTTTTAGTTCTAGTAGCTAGCTGATCTAATCTAGCTCCAATAAAAAGAATTTAAGATCTAGGTTTTCCACACAATAAACAATTATTCCAGCCAAATATAAAGTAGTTCAAAAATTATTCCTGGAAAGCTACCTCAACTGAAAATGCATGATTTGAAAACTCATTTTCAGGAAATGAAATTGAAGTATTTCTTAGACAATGACAGATGGAGCTGGGAAAAATAGATTTTAAGTTGTGTCTCATTAATACTGACATAGAGGCAGCACCTGATAGCCCAGATAGCCTAATTATTGTATAAGTGGTAAATGTGAAATTTTTAAAAAAAGCCCATGCTCTTTTAAAAGTTGTTCATGTTTTAAATATGAGCTACATTGTATCTGCCTGTAAATATTGCTATGGTAAAGTTTGTAATAAATCTCTTCATACTGATAATCTTGAAGTAGATATGTTTAAGGGCAATATATGTGAAGGCCTGTATGAAAAAAACTGTTAAAATCGATGAGATACTATTTTAGTTAGGCTTGCCCAAAATCAGTCTTTGTTGTTGGATGTATTTATTCTTTAAATTGGCAAAAAATTTGATGCTCTTAAAACAGTTTTGAAGGTTCTTGTATAAGCTTGTAAATGTTGCTGTGACAAAGTTTAAGATAACTGACTTTATATTAGTGGTCTTGTAAATAATATCTATAATAGTAAAATATGTGTAAATGTCAGAGTTGGCCAATGTGAGCAGTTATTACATTTTTATTTAAAGTGATATATAGAAACTTATCAAGTTCTTGAGAAAATGTCTTCTTTGTTCTGCAGGGTTTTGATGGTTATTAATAACTTATTAAAATAGCTCTTGTATCTTTCCTCCAGTTACACGTCTATTATTGTTGTAACAAGTTCTTCTGCACATGAGGATATTGCTAAGCATTGTCTCAATGTCAAAACTGTTTGCTTGTGTGTTATAATAAACAGCAAACAATTTGACTATGATCTGATGTGCATTATTTATCTACAAAATCCTCATAATCTACACTTCCCAGTTTACTTCAGCCAGCACGACAAAAGTTGTTAACAGTGTCTCTGAATTGAATTAAAATTTGAAAATGTTTAAAGTGGTGTTAGTCAGAGTTGTTATAACTGTCTCTGAATTGAATTAAAATTTGACAATGTTTAAAGTGGTGTTAGTCAGTGTTTAGTGTTTAGAAGGTCTCTTCGGAAGCATTTAAGTGTCACAGCCAATGTAACAGCAGCTGGCAAACCATTCTCAGTCTGGCAACCCTGAGCCTTCTGTCTACAGCACTCTTGATATGTGTGGTGGACACAAGAAGTAAAGTCATGGATGAAGATCTGAGTCTTCTGCTCGACTGAATTGTGCTCAATATAATAATTTTTGAAGCTAGATAACAGTTATTATTATAATTATTTAATAAGTTGAAACTTATACTTTGTTTTTAGAATTAAAATGTATGTTGTTCTAAAAACCAGTGTTTTATAAATTTCTTGTTTTTAAGATGTCTTCCTTTAAAAAGTGGTCAAAAGCATGGTCTTCCTTTAAAAAGTGGTATGATTCCCATAACCGGCACCCCTTCAGCTATTTTCAAATAAGGTTGTGTTTTCAGGTTGCATTGCTTTTTAAATACTGGAGAATTTCGAAAACGTAGACTAGTTGAGTGTACATAATCGTTTTTACATAGGAGTTAAACTAGTTTAAAGGCAGTTTAAGTCTGTTTAAGCCTTAAGCCTTTAAGCATTTGATAATCAACAACATTCTTCGTGCAGCTCCATAAGCAAACGGAAAATAAAAATTTCGTTAAAAAAACATAGAAATAAATAACTAAACTGTTTTATGAGCATTTGAGCGTAAAAAGTTTAAATTTCGTGGAGATAATTTGTAAATTAAGCGTCACTTTTTACGCAGAAATAGAAAAAGCTGGCTTTTGATTGGTTGGCGTTAATAAACAGATTCGCGAGTTTTGAGCAACTTCTTTTGCTAATAACTTTTTTTAGGGACCGATCTGTGTCTGGTATCTCTTTCCAGCTCTTAGTTATAATAAATACTATAGTTTAATGTACTTTTTGGCTTGTCTATTAAAATTTCCGTATCAAAAGCTAAATCTACCAGACTAATCGTAAGTTTGACTTGATTGACGTTTGGAAACAGTTGGGATTGCTACTATTTTGAACAATTGGATTTATTTCTGTATTATAAAAGTTTTTATTGCTAAAAATGCCACACAAGGGCCAGGCATATCGTTGCAAAACCAACTACAAAAGTGTTCCGGGACTATCGGCGGGCGAAAATAAACCAACAATTCATAGCGTTCCTATAAATGACAATATACTTCTACAGAAATATAATTAAAGCAAATCCTCGAAAAGACTGGAAACCAACTGCCAGTTCAAAAATTTGCTCAATTTTTTCAATGAAGTAGACTTTGAATCCAGCTGTGTCGATACAAATCAGCATCAAAGAAGGAAAAAACTAAAATTAGAGTCCGGACAGCTTTTTCAACGTCGACTGAAAAAAGGTGCAGTACCTAGTATTTTTCCTGGTGGTCCAAAATACTGCTCAACTTGTAGAGTACCGTCAAGATCTACTGTTTGTGCTACAGTTTCAATTCGCTACGAGTACGAAATAAAAAGAAATGTTGAGATGGAGAAGAATTTTTTCAAAAGTGATTGTTTAGCAAATCAAACACCTAACGTTTTGGCAGAACGGTAGAAGAATGAAATGACTTTGCCAACAAACTTTACTATTACCACAATTGATGGCATTTTGTTAATTTATTGTTTTAAAGTAGAAGCTGGTAAAGTTAAAGTGGCTGTTTGCATCTCGGTGGCAGAAAATCTGTCAACGGTTGTCAGTGTGGTTAATGTAAATGTTCCAGCCAACACATTCAAAGATTTGTTAACAAACGGATTAGTTACGACAACGTCTCAGCTTATTAATTTGGCAGCTCGAATGAAGACTTGGTCAGAAAATTTAAAAACCTGTCCGTCATTCACAAAAATGGCTGTTAGCATTTTAAAAGAAAGAATAAACATCTTAACAGAATGCAGTCCAGAAAGTGAAAAACAACGCAAACTTGAATTTGTTTCAGAACAAGCCAAACTGCTTACAAAAAGCAAGTTTCATTGTCATTACTCACCAGGGCTCACAATCATGTCATATATACGATTCATGCAGAAAGTCCAGCAGCTTATAACACTTTAAGATAATCGAGTTAGGTAACTATTCCATTGACCAGCATTTTGAAAAAGATCATCAAATGTCTTGATGAAATGTATGGGCTCGATAATTTGGTGCTTGCTATTTAATTTCTGTAAAACAGATCCTTGATAGCAGCAGCAGGAAGATTTGACACGACCATCAGAGTACGCTTTCATTTTATGCGTACATTGCTGGAAAGTTTTTAAAGAAATCAAGGCATCACCAGAACTGGCAAAATTATTTCTGTCGTCATTGTCATCGAGTCACAGAGTACTTTTCTGCAAAATAATTGATTGCACACCTTTGAATCTCAACTCAGAACTGAAAACATACAATTTTTACTGTTTTAATTATCACAATGTTAAAATATTGAAAATTTTCTAATAACTTTGACTTTACTACTAATAAATAACTATAATTGTTATAATTTAAAATTCTTAAGTTTACTTTTTCTTTATTTTTTTATGATTTTTACTTTTTATGGATTTTGATTAAGTAAAATATATTTGTTTTATCTCAAAACAGCGTTGTGTTTTTCACTCCACATGATTTAGCTATAAATCAAACTTATAATGCGTATATGAAGCATTGCGCAGTCATGGGACCAACTGGGTACAAGGCTATTATTGGCTAACTGTCCAGATACTATTATATAGACGTCCATGACTTAATCAAAAACTTGTGTCTTAGTAACTGTAATTAAGACTGGTTGATTGAAGTTATGTAATCTATAGCTCCCCAGTTGCAGTCTTGAGACGAATGTCATTTCCACTTTGCAAAACTTCTCCTTTTGCTACACAAGGCCTTATAATTGAACAAAAAGCTCCAGTATCAATGATAAATTTACAGTTTCTTATTCCCAGTCTGCCCTCCACAAATATACTTGTCCCTTTCTTCAAAATAGAAATTGGTACCACTTTATAAGGTAAAATATCGTTTATTGTAACAGAGTCTTGATTTTGTTAGTTGGAACGGGCCACTATGGGCCTTGCTTGTCTGACATCATCGTGCTTTCTTCGGGTTTCTGGCGTCGAATCTTGAGTTGAGCTCGAAAAATTTCTGACGCGTGTTGATTACCGAATCTGCTCTCGAGAACCTTCACGAATGCATCGTAATCATCTCAATCTGCAATAAGCTTGAGAAGCTGTAAAGCTTCTCCCCTCAAACACAATGCCAGATTTTCCGCCTTCTGCTGGCTGGTTAACCAGTTATTTTTCCTGGCAGCAATTTCAAATTGAGCTTTGTAGACGGACCATGACACAGTGCCATCAAAAGCCGGGGTCTTGGCATGCTCAACAGAATGAATTCTTTCTTGGGTTTGGCAACCAGTCTGTCTTTGTTTGACCAGATTGTTCAATTTTATCTCCAGGTTGCTCTCGATTCTCTTCTTGATTTCCTTGGTATTCTCTTCTACCAATTTTTCCAGGTTATTAACTTTTTCTCCACATCTGTTAATTTAAGCTGACCTTTGAGAATTAATTCTTTTATTCCTTCCGAAACGGCTTTAGTTTCATTTTGCGCTGCTCTGTTCTCCTCCCGTGCCGCTCTGTTTTACTCTTGTGCTGCTCTGTTTTCTTCCGTCATCTTGTTCAGAAAATTTGTTAATTCCTCATCCATATCAAATTCGAATTCGTCTGCATCCAGACCTTGGCTTTCCAATGTCATTCGGAGGCGATCCACGAGTTCAGACTTTTTTCCTTTGTCATTGAGTTCTCGTTTTTTTAGTTCCCGCCTCAACTCAAGCAGGGAGAGTTCTTCCAATAATTTGTGATGAACCATTTTTATTTATCCCACTTCTGACACCAGTTGTTATAATATCGATAACTATACTTAGGTTCTCTAGAAATAGTCCAAAAGTTATTAGAAGAAATACACACTTAATCAAAAACTTGTGTCTTAGTAACTGTTATTAAGACTGGTTGATTGAAGTTATGTAATCGCTCAACTCTATTTTTTAGGTCTTTCTTAGTTTATAAATTCTTCTGATGTATATATATATATATATATATATATATATATATATATATATATATATATATATATATATATATATATATATATATATATATATATATATATATATATATATATATATATATATATATATATATATATATATATATATATATATATATATATCTATATATATAAAAATGAATGTTTGTATTTATGTATGTTAATGTCATTTATGCATTGCTACACCATTCATCCGATCGTAATGAAATTTTCACACAACCTTGAGAGTCAAGGGGAAAGTCAAATAAAAAAAAAAATTTGAAATCCGTCACAAAATGAGCGGAGCGGAGCGGGTGAGCGAGCGGGAACTATATATATATGTATGTGCGTATGTATGTGTGTATGTATGTATGTGTATGTGCATGTATGTGTGTCTGTGTGTGTGTTTATGTATGTACTAGCGGAGATACCCGGCGTTGCCCGGGTTTTTTAGAGGTTTTTCTAATGTTTGTCTCTTTCTCTCCCGTTTCCTTTCCCACCTGCTTTCCCACTCCCGTTCGCTTTCCCGTTTTCGGTCGTTTTCCCGCTCCCGGTCGCTTTCCCGCTCCCGGTCGCTTTCCCGCTCCCGGTCGCTTTACCACTCCCGGTCGCTTTCCCGCTCACGTTTGCTCTCCCATTCCCGCTCACGCTTGCTTTTCCGTTCCCGCTCGCTGTCCGTTCCGGGTCGCTTTCCCGTTTCTATAATAGACAAACTAACCCACAAACATTCATATATATATATATATAGTCTTAGCAAATCTATTTTACGTTTTATAGGCTAACAGAAGTTATGAAAGAATGGAAAAGAAAAAATGAGCGTGAACGGGAGAGCAACCGTGACCGGGAATGGGAGAGCAAGCATGACCGGGAACGGGAGAGCAAGCGTGAGCGGGAACGGGAAAGCGACCGGGAACGGGAAAGCGACCGGGAACGGGAAAGCGACCGGGAACGGGAAAGCGACCGGGAACGGGAAAGCGACCGGTAACGGGAAAGCGACCGGGAACGGAAAAGCCACCGGGAACGGGAAAGCGACCGGGAACGGGAAAGCGACCGGGAACGGGAAAGCGACCGGGAACGCGGAAAGCGACCGGGAACGCGGAAAGCGACTGGAATCGGGAGAGCAAGCTTGGAAGGAAACGCGAGCAAGAGAGAAAATCGATAACAAAACTTCTGAGCGGGAAAGCGACCGGGAGCTGGAAAACGACCGAGAGCGGAAAAGCGACCGGGAACGCGACGAAAACGGGAAAGTGGAGAAGGAAACGGGAGCGAGAGGGACAAACATTAGAAAAACCTCTAAAAACCCCGGGCAACGCCGGGTAACCCCGCTAGTATATATATATATAGCGGGTGCCCGGCCTTGCCCGGCTTTTTAGAGGTTTTTTTATCGATTTTCTCACGCTCCGTTCCTTTCCCGTTTGCTCTCACGTTCCCAGTCTCTTTCCCATTTTTCAACAACCTAGAGCTCTAAAACTTTCAGAAAAGCTTTATTCTGGATGACAATACAAAAATTAAAAGTTTCCGACATGAATTAGGCCTTAAATCAATTAAAATTAATCAAATCAAAAAAGACGGCCAAGATGAACCATACAAGGATGGTCATGGTGATGAGCCTTGCAAAGATGTTCAAGATGAACCATGCAGAGATGGTCATGATGATGAGCCTGTCAAAGACGGTCATGATGATGTGTCTTGAAAAGATGCTCAAGATGAACCATGCAAAGATGGTAACAATGATACAGTCGGTTTGGACGTCGAAAACAAAACTAAAGAAGAAGGGAAAAATGTTGAAAACGAAATGCAAAACGATGAGGATGAAAGTGACGATGATGATTATAATAATGGCAATAACAACTATGGCTTTTACCCATACAGCGACGGTTCTGAAACGGAAGCCTCCATAACAGACGACGGCACCGAATATTCAGGGTCAGATTTTAGTGACGAATCTGACTCGGATGAAGCAACCGAGGATTTAGAAACGGACGAAGCCCCAATGGAGAAATACGCCAAAGTTAATTTGACAAAAAAGAAGACATTGATTTGAGAGACGATGGCGATGATTTGAAGAAAGATCCGCTGGACGATACGAAAGTTAACACCGACGAAAGAGCCGAGTTGGAATGTGAAAAGAAAACGTTCGATTGTAGCTTGGAAGAAAACAAAGATGACGGCGACGAACTTCTCCAAAACAACAATAGCAATGCAGCCAGCAAAAACTCTGAAAAAGATGTGCCAAGAACAGAGAACGGTACCGAAGGTTCTAAATCAGATGAATCCACAGTGGATTCTAGAACAGACAGACTAAAAGTCATTTTAAAATCAAATAACAATTTGATGAAGGGATTTAATGGATTTATGGAACGTGTTTTCGAAAAACCTTTTGAAGAGTTTCTTGAGAAAGATCTAAAAGATGTGAAGGAAGAAGAAAAGCAGACAGTTCCGATAAACCATGCAAAGATGTTCAGGACGAGGCATGCAAAAAAGGCTGTGATGAACCGTGCAGAAATGGTGACGATGAGTTAAAGAAAGACTCTGTTGGTAAGTCAAAGAAGGACTGGAAGAAACTGCGTCAAACGGTCAAGAGACTTGACCATGTTGTTTGCGAATTGCGGTCAAAGCCACGAGTAAAGATCAAGGTGTTTTGGTGTTCGTGGCCGAGTCGCATTTCTCAAAAGCGACTATGCTGTTCGGGACGAACAGAATTAAGAAGGGGGTAATCATGTAAAATCACTGATTTTACGATCAGTTTCCTATTGATAAACGTTAAAGGATTCAAAACATTTATTTGGAACATTATTATTAAGAGATTTGAAGGTATAAATAGCCTTAACATAGCTTCATTTATTATTTTCCAATTAAACTGCAAAACCATTCTATTGAGTCCGGTATACGTTTGGTGATATCGTAACAATATATATATATATATATATATATATATATATATATATATATATATATATATGCAAATATTTATATATATATATATATATATAATATATATATATATATATATATATATATATATATATATATATATATATATATATATTAATTTAGACATTGATTTGGTGGAATAATAATAATTCATCAGATATTTTGAAATAGTAACTTTCTGTTACCTGTTCAGGTACAGGGCTGTCTGTTGACAAAACAATTCTGTTTTGAACAAGCCCGATTCTTACGACCCGTTTTGGCCTTGTTTGTTCATCATCAGCTTCCATGACATATCCAGCTATTTGCAGGTCTAACTCTTCTGCATTTTTTAAACATTCTTTTTGCAAAATTATATTTCTGAAAAAAACCGTAAATCAAGATGTTCTTTAAAGCTTACAGATTTTTAATATAAAATTTTTTTAAATTGTAAAAGTTAATATGAGAAATTGCAAAAAAATTGTTTTTCAATTTAGTTGAATTAAAATTTAAAATGCTTAGAACAATATTTAAAATACTTATGTTTGTAGTGAACACTTAGCAAAAGCACTCAAAACAGTAATTTGTTATTTAACATAAAAAATGATATACTTATATGAAATTTGTAAATGAAATTCAAAAACTTTCAATGTTTTTTTAGTATATAATTTGAAGACGAGTAAGCTTACTCAAGCTTTTTGCCGTACAGTAAACTCCATAATTTGTCTAAATCTTCTTTGGGAACGTGTTTTTTTAAAATTTCATCTAGACTATCTTCTTCATCCATTTTTATGAAATATTTTATATCAGATAAAAAAGTTTCTTATATTTAAATAGAGTAGTTGCACGAACAAGTTAACTGCAGGATTCATTGAGGTTAAAAAGTGTTGATATAAGTTGAATAAAGCCTAGTTTATGAACTTTGTAACTTTGTTCGCCACAGTTATATCAAGGTTGTCGTCTAAAGCCGTTTCCACTTAAAAATAGTAACCATAAAAGACACGATATATTATACAAATTGATTAAAAATGAGTGAGTGAGTGAGTGAGTGAGTGAGTGAGTGAGTGAGTGAGTGAGTGAGTGAGTGAGTGAGTGAGTGAGTGAGTGAGTGAGTGAGTGAGTGAGTGAGTGAGTGAGTGAGTGAGTGAGTGAGTGAGTGAGTGAGTGAGTGAGTGAGTGAGTGAGTGAGTGAGTGAGTGAGTGAGTGAGTGAGTGAGTGAGTGAGTGAGTGAGTGAGTGAGTGAGTGAGTGAGTGAGTGAGTGAGTGAGTGAGTGAGTGAGTGAGTGAGTGAGTGAGTGAGTGAGTGAGTGAGTGAGTGAGTGAGTGAGTGAGTGAGTGAGTGAGTGAGTGAGTGAGTGAGTGAGTGAGTGAGTGAGTGAGTGAGTGAGTGAGTGAGTGAGTGAGTGAGTGAGTGAGTGAGTGAGTGAGTGAGTGAGTGAGTGAGTGAGTGAGTGAGTGAGTGAGTGAGTGAGTGAGTGAGTGAGTGAGTGAGTGAGTGAGTGAGTGAGTGAGTGAGTGAGTGAGTGAGTGAGTGAGTGAGTGAGTGAGTGAGTGAGTGAGTGAGTGAGTGAGTGAGTAGGTGAAATAGCCACAGTAATATCAAGGTTGTCGTCTTAATTGTGCCAAAACGCGTTGCAGCACCCTTATGGTACCGGCTGTAGATCAGGGCTGCCCAACCCGGTCTACCAGTCGATTGCGACACGAATTTCGGTCGATCGTCTACTAAAAACTAAAACTGTTATATTTTGGAAAAAAAATTGTGCAAACTAAAAAAATATGTTTTAAGCATGAAATTAAAGATTTATGGTACCTAATTAAATTGAGAAACATAAACTGTCTTTGCAGTTAAATTTATTTTTGGGTAGCTCTCATTTTATTTACACGAGCGACATCTTTTTACCAATGCTTTTATTAACTCGTCGGCTCTGTTTCTCTGTCTGTTTCTCTGTTTCAAATCTTGCAATCAATTTTTGAGTCACTTCCTGATGATAGATTTTTTTCAAATTTTGCATACATGCTCAAGATAGAAGACAATGCAATATTCAATTATTAGTTTTACAATAAGTCAATTAATTTACTTAATTTTCTTGAGGATTTTATCGAGGGGTTTCTTGAGGGTTTTCTTGAGGGTTTTCTTGAGGGTTTTCTGGAGGGTTTTTTTGAGGGTTTTCTTGACCACAAAACGCTAACCGACTGGCAGACTATTTTACCAAGTTAACACGAACCACACTCACTGACCGCGATTCTCAAGCGTATACGAAATTTTCATGAAAATAGTTGAGATATTTAAATTCGATGCTTTTTGATGATATTTTTATTATTATTACCAATGCTTTTATTAACTCGTCGTCTCTGTTTCTCTGTCTGTTTCAAATCTTGCAATCAATTTTTGAGTCACTTCCTGATGATAGATTTTTTCAAATTTTGCATACATGCTTAAAATAGAAGACAATGCAATATTCAATTATTAGTTTTACAATAAGTCAATTAATTTAGATAATTTTAATTAATTTCGATATTTCGATATAATTAAGATATTTCGACTTTAACATAAAATAAAAGAGTAATATAAGAAAAAATTGATTGCAAAATTTGTGTTTTAATTACATATAAGAGCATTGGTTTTAAAAATTCGTTTTTAATTTACTTGTTACACACTTACTTAACTTGACTTCTCTGTCTGTCGATCTGTAGTCAAATTTGCAATAAATTTTAAGCTAACTTCCCGATGAGCTAGAAAGTTTCTAGTAGAAATTTAAAAATTTAAACATACCTCCAGGGCCGTAACCAGGAATTTGGAAGTGGGGGGACCGAAGAACTTTTTTTGGGGGGGGGGGGCACTGTATAAATTTTCTAATCACATAAATTGCACATTCAAGTGATTTAACCCCCAAAATGTGTTTCACGCAAAAAACTGGTTTAGCGATTGAAATTTGAATCTTAATCAACCATATTTAATTGAATTTTAAAATATTCTGAATCAACATGTAAACAAGTAAATTAAAAACGAATTTTTAAAACCCAATGCTTTTATATGTAATTAAAACACAAATTTTGTATATAAATGAACAAAAATCAATTTTATTAAGTATAAAAAGTTCGCTTGTGCAAGTATTTGAACTCACGACCTGACGAGGAATACAATCCTCGAGCAATACCGCTCGTCCACCAACACACAACTATGACTTATCATTTATTTGCGAAATGTCATATTTAAATCATTATGAAACCGTATTGAAACTGAAACAAAATTAAATTATCGATTAAAATTTAACGACAAATAATTTTTTAAACCAAAATTATCTTGAAAGTTAAAAATGTGAAAGAAAAAATATTCGTCGATCAGTGCGCTTGAACCCATGAGTGAGAGACTTATCCACCAAGCCACTGTAGCTTGATTTAATTTTCATGACGTTCTGCTAGTCACGAATATAAATTATATTTCTTCCCATATAAAAATGAAATTAATTAAAATTAACTAAATTAATTGACTTATTGTAAAACTAATAATTGAATATTGCATTGTCTTCTATTTTGAGCATGTATGCAAAATTTGAAAAAAATCTATCATCAGGAAGTGACTCAAAAATTGATTGCAAGATTTGAAACAGACAGAGAAACAGAAAGACAAACAGAGACGACGAGTAGATAAAAGCATTGTAGAAAAAACACATCACATGGATCATAATGTCAGAGAACAATACGGCGCGATTTTTGGGCAAACTTTTCTATGAAAGTGTTCAAATCTACTTTTAGCGTAAAATCCTTCTCAAAAGCAGGTAGTACCAGTTTGAATTTTCGCTCAAGGCCCATTGGTTGGCGATAAGGCCGCAGAATCCGCGTGAGAGTGGAGAAACTGCTCTCGCACGTAGCAGTCGACACACCGATGGTGATTGCTTAGGCATACAGCTGATACACATTTGGAAATGCATCGCGGTACTGCAGCATTGCATATGTTGCACCTTCCTACGACGAATTTAGCTGGAATTTGTTACGGCACAGTCGCATTGCATTAGGCAATTTGCCAGCGAGGGCATCTTGGTCGAGGCAAAGGAGCTGGCTGAGTGGTTCCAAGCTTTTCTCAGATGATGGAACAAGAGATTCTACAGCTTGAAAAAAGCCAAGTTGGACTCATTTCAAAATGGACAAAATCTATGATGTTGGTGAAAGCACACCAATCCATAGCTGGCGTGAAGTAATTTTACGGCACAGTCGCATTGCACTAGGCAATTCGCCAGCGAGGGCATCTTGGTCGAGGCAAAGGAGCTGGCTGAGTGGTTCCAAGCACTTCTCAACAAGAATGCTCTGAGATGATGGAACGAAAGATTCTACAGCTTGAAACAAAGCCAAGTTGGACTCCCCAAATTGGTGGTTCATTTCAAAATGGTGTTGTAAAGCTCATGAACTCGCGTGAAGTAACTTTAGAACAAATAACATGGTAATGACCCAAAGTGGAGCTGACCACAGAGCCAGTCAGTCAGGTGCTCTGAACTCGTTTGCACTTTACTGACACTACATGGTCATCCTCATTTGAGGAAAAACCAGAAGCATCTGCCATTTGATTAACAACCTCTGCAGACCACAAGGCAAGAAGGATCTCTTTAGCTGTGGAGATCAGTTCCATAACAAGAGACACATTGCACAAGCGACCTTGCAACAAAGCCCTGACCGTTGACAGCAAGATCAGTATTTTGACAATGGCATTTGAAAAAATCCTTCTTTTAAACTTTGTTGAGCAGCCCAGCTGCTTCAACCAACACATCAACCATAGCTTTTTCTAAGTTGGCAACAATTTCGAGGATCTGCAAAATTTCTTCTCTGTTGTTTTTGACAACCATTGCAGATTTATAAGGGCCAGTCCATCTTTGAGTAAGTAACCGCTTTATTGTGTCACCTACATACAATTGCTTATATAAGTTAAAAATGTTGTTTATCTTTATCTCTGATTCCATAGCGTGCGCAACCACATGATGTCTTGCAATATTTTCTGGACACCTCTCTTTCATTACACTGGCGTCGTCATAACATTGACTCAAAATTCGAGCGGGGTCCAGCTGCTGAGCCTGAAGCTCTGTAAGCAGCGAACGTGTCAGGCTTTTAGAATCTAACTCACTAGCCTTGATCATTGAGATCACGTGCTCTATTGCTTTTGGCAACGCACATAGCGAGTGAAAATCGACATATCCTCAACATGGCACTGAATACCAGTTAATGTCAGAATCTTTGCATTCTTCGTACCATTAGAGCCATCAATTCGATTACCTCGTTTTGGATAAGAGACGACATGTACTTGGCATTTTGAGGCATGTTTTTAAATCATACACAATTTATCATCCTTCGCTTACATTTGCTTTGTTGAACTATACATCAATACAACAAACTGGGGGCCTGATTGAACTGGGGGCCCGACCAAAACTGGGCCCAGGCCCCCCCCGGCCCCATAGCTGGTTACGGCCCTGCATACCTCCGAACTGATTAACAATGCATTCTATCAAATTTTCGGATCAATTAGACGAAATTTAATTAAATAATTATTTGTGATATTTTAGTCGAACTATAATTCGAACTATAATTTGTCTTTGCTAATATGCTCGTTGTTTATGTAACAGAATGTGGCCTACATTATTATATAAAAGTGTGTTTTTAAAAAACTTTGTTTTTTTATTCACTTGTTTATAGTCTATAAACCTTATTAAATCGGATATCAGAAATTCTTTAACAGATATTCACCTTGATCAATGATTAAGATTATCCGTGTCGTCATATAATCCCGATTTTAAAAAAATTGCTAAGTCAATCCAGTGCCAAATATCACATATGTTTTTTCTCATGTTTTTATTCAATTTATAATTAATAAATTTTTTTATTTGCGTGAGTTTTTTTTATGTTTTTATTCTTTTTGTATAAATTTTTTAAATTTTAAAATGAAGTAAAATAAACCGAAGTTATACTAATTGAAGACATAAACTTTTTGGGCATAGGTAGATCTCGAGGTAGTTGGATTGAAAAAAGTAGATCTTTAGTATAACAAGTGAAGCAAAAAACAAAGTTTTTTAAAAACACACTTTTATATTTTTACACTATTCAAGTGATCATTTGACATCCTCTGGACGTTGATGTTGTCCAATCAATCCGAAAATTATATATGTTACATAAACAACAAGCATATTAGCATAGACAATATATAGTTCGACGAAAATATCACCAATATTTATTTAATTAAATTTTGTCCAATCGATCCATATATTTGATAGAATACATTGTTAATCAGTTCGGATGTATGTTTCAATTTTTAAGTCTCTAGCTCATCGGGAAGTTAGTTTAAAATCGATTGCAAAATTTGACGACAGACAGACAGAGAAGTTAAGTTAAGTAAAAGTGTGTAAAAGGTTGGGCAGCCCTGTACTAGATGTTATTTCCACTACTTCTGGCCATTTTGAAAACATATCCACTATTACGAGATACATGCGTCAATGAAGTATTCCAGCAAAATCTTTATGGACACGACTCCACGTTTTAGTTTCTGTAGGCCAATAACAAAATTTAAGTTTAATCCAGGGAGGCCAATAACAATATTTGAGTTTAATCCGGGGGCAAAAAACCGAGGGAGAAACTTCATAGGGGCAAACTCTCCCGGAAGTAAAAAATGGAGACAAAAAATGGGTACGATAACAGAGGTCTTGTCTAGCAAAGCTCTGAGAAGTTCTATCTTAAGACTTTTCCAGATGTTTGAGTCACGACTTTTAATCGTGTCTTCAAAGCGTTTCAAGTTTCAACCATATGTCAAAGAAACGTCCTTTTTTGAATGTGTCAGCTTTTTCTCTTTGTAATTCTATTTGTTTTTGGAGCTTTTTTTTGAAAAAGTGAGAGAGAGAAAGAGAAAAAACAAAAAAACAAAACCTGGGCAATACTGGGTAACCCAGCTAGGAGGTCAATAAAATAAAAGAAAGAAAAAATAAAGAAAAAATAAGATTCGCTTAACAAATGTTCGAGAAACATGTATCATTATTAAAACTTTTTATGTTGAAAAGTCTATTACTTTTATATTATAACTGTATTTATCTTTGTACATTTCTGAGATGTCAATCATATGTGCTGCATCTATTATATGGGAAAATTTCTCGACCACGTAGAATTTTGTTAAGTTGGGCTCGGGTATCTTAATTACGTACTATGAACTTCATACTATTTAAAGTTGAATTTTAATAATAAGGTTAATGACAATTTGAATATTCCAACATATTTAATGGCTTTCTTAAAAATATAGCAAAGTTTTTGCAGCTGCCAGACATAATCGAATCGATCAATAAAGTTCCTGCTGTCATGGTCTGCTTATTATTTGCAGACGGCTTTATGCCCTGACTCATTCTTTCTCTCTCTCTCTCTCTCTCTCTCTCTCTCTCTCTCTCTCTCTCTCTCTTTCTCTCTCTCTCTCTCTCTCTCCCTCTCTCTCTCTCTCCACCCCCTCTCTCTCTCTCTCTCTTACTTTCTCTCTCGCTTTCTTCCACTTTCTCTTATGAAAACTTATTCATGCCCACTCTCTTTAAAATAATAACCACAATAGTAAATTAATTATATATTGAAACGTGACTGAAAGAAAAAAAAGAAAAAACATGATTTCTCCTCATTTCTTTGTCATCATCAGTGTGGAATAACTCTTCTGTACCACGACGGTTGCGATGTTATTGTTTACTCAGCTTTCCAGTACATTTTTTATTCTCTCTTTTTGTGTTCTTAGGCTTATTTTCAACGTTTTCCTGTTTTTCATAGACTTTTACTTTGACTCCGCTCCCCACATAATCTGATAATCAAATACAAAAATTGTCTTTTTGTGTTTTCCGCTGCTAAAAATATCTGTTTTAAATTTGTTTTTTTCTAACATTTTTAACGATTTTCAATTTTGATTTGTTGGCTTCTTCATTAATTATTTTTGACTATTTTGTTTTTATTAACGTTTTAATATATTTTCGAAATGACAGAAACAAATTTATGTGAATGCAGCTAATGTAAAAAATTGAAGCTATAATTGAATATATAAAAAAAAGATTCTCAGTGAAACTCATGTATGGTCGACTCGACCGAAGCAGCTGCGCTTGGCTGACATCGTCTGCTGCATCTGATTATCCTTCTCTTCCATTCTTCTGTCCTCTACAATCGGTTTTGTGGATTATATTTTGTGAAAGTTGAATTTTTTATTCGTCGTTTTCGTTAATTAGAGAATTTCAAAAATATTTGTTAAGCGTGCAAACGATTTGCTCCACAATGGCTACGGTATTAAGTGGTTTTTATTGAAATTGCTCAATTTGTATTTTGATTACTATCTTATTTTTATCACTTGCTTATTATTTGAGTTATGCACTAAATAAATAAAAAAAATATCGCCAACTTTTCAAAGACAGTGCTGTCAATGCTAAGGCTAGAACTACCCATTTTGTGCTTGAATCCAATTAAAACGTTAATTCGGTTTTCAAAGCTCTTCCAAAAATCTTTTTGACCAATTTGCTTTTGAAGTTTTGTAACAGAAATGGTCCGGATAACGACCAGACCATTTCAAAATTGAAATAAAAAAATTTTAAATAAAATTTTTACCAAGCAATTTTACTTTTTCTTTATTATCTCTGTACTTCACCAACAAACCACGAAACCATATCATATATTCCATTTTGCTCGCAAAAATAATATTTGAAAATAAAGTGTTGTGTTACTGGAACGTTTGCTTTTTATAAGCTCGATATAAAAATAATTTAATTATATTAGCAATATTTCCTAATTTTCTAGATTTTTCCTAACTCCAATTTTTATCCGGAGGATGCAGCTAAAAAGTTGAGAGCAGCAATGAGGGGGGCAGGTTAGTCGATACGATGATCAATTTTTATCAGAAAAAATAATATTCTATTTGTAAGAAGATATGAGATATTTTATTTCACAATATTGTTATTATTCTTATTCTTTACTAGTAGTAATAGCAGAGCAGCAACAGCAGCGGTAGTAGAAGTTGTGGTATTAGCAGTAGCAGTAGTAGTAACAGATGCAGTTGCAGTTGCAATACCAGGAGACGTAGTAGTTGCATTACCAGTTGTAGAGCAGTTGCAGTTGCAGTAGCAGTAGCAGTAGCAGTTGTAATTGTATAGAAAACTTGTTAAAGCACGTTGAAGTTAAAGAAGCTAAAAGATTGTTTTGATTGACAAATAAAGGAACAGATGAAAAAGCCATCATAGATGTACTTGTGGCTCACGATTCAGCACAACGTCAGGAACTTCAATCAGTTTACAAAACTATGTTTGGCAGGGTAGTAATTTAGCGAATTTTTAATTGTAAAACTGTTCACTAGCAATAAAACCATAGGCGTATGAGACGGGGGTCAGAGGATCAAATGCCCCCTTTTTCTTGAGTCACTAATTTTTTGGGCATGCAGATGCAATTATTAAAGGTCTTACAATTTGCCAAAACTGTATTCGTATTTTACAACGCTTATATTAACTTGCAACGTTGTTTTTTTTTGTAATTTGTTGTTTCAGCGCTACGTGCAAATAAGCACGTCGACGTTGTTTGTAATTTGTTTGTTTGTTTCAGCGCAACATCGAGTGCGAATAAGCACATCCACTACAACAACTCAGCGCATGGTTGTTTATTAAAAAAAACCTTGAACAGACTGGAAGGTTCTATGACCTGAGATAAGAGGCGAAAAACGTTCTCATGTTCCAAAACAAAATTAATGACCCCCTAGTAGATGGATATTCAAAAAGGTGGAGGGGCTAAGCTAAGTCACTGTTCACGATTCCATGTGGTATTTTGTAGCACAAACAGAGGTCCAACAGTTTTCTGTGTTCTAGAGTTTGGAGTTTGAGTATTCCAAGACGTGTCAAGTAAGGTTCATGTCTGAGCAAAGGGATTGCTTTGGTAAAGCGTTTCTGAGGAACACCACTTGAAACATTCGTAGACCCATAAAGCGCTCCGCGGTACTGGACGTGTTGCGTACGATCAGATAAGAAATCTATCAGCCAAGCAGGCAAATTGCCGTTAATGCCATAGGTTTCAAGTTTTTGGATGAGTTTGACATGGGAGACGGAGTCAAAAGCTTTCTGGAAGTTGAAGTAGATGATATCCGTTCTTTGGCGATTCTGTAGTGCAACCGACCAATCGTGAACACACTCAAATAAATTAGTGTAAGTAGACTTGAAATGTAAAAATCCGTGTTTGTTTTGGCTGACAAGACCATGAAGATGAAGAAAGGAAAGAATTTCCTTATTGATAATCTTTTCCATTGCACGACAGCAAGATGAGGTAATGGAGATAGGTATGTAGTTGGCCGGATGGAAAATAGGACCCTTTTTGTGGATAGGCAAAATGTAGGCCTTTTTCCATTTCTTGGACAGTTTATTATTTTTGAGAGACATGTCAAAGACATGACACAGTGGAGTGGCCAAGCCATGTGCACATTTTTTGAAAAGGAAGTCTGGGCCAGCAGAGCAGGAACTCTTTAGATTACTAAGGGTTTTGGCTATAATGCATGGAGTAAACAGTACATTGTCCAGATGCTTATCAGTTTGAGCTTTTAGGTCAGAGTGAACTCCGTCATATTAGCAATCTCGACCGGATCCGAAGTATATTTTTTATCAGCTGACGTTAAGCTAGTGAGAGTAGAACGGGAGAACAGCTTGTTATTTACATGTCTGTAAAATTTTCCTATATTGCTCCCTGCAATAAAACTCAATTCGTGGTTGACTTTTTTTGTTTAGCCAAAATAGTACATTTTTTGAGAATTTGTTATATATGACCCGGTCCTCTGGTTTAGAAGATTTTCTCCACTGTCTCCAGTTATGAAGCTTTGTTTTGTAAAGCAGGCGCATTGATCTGGAAATGACCCGACGTCGTTTGAGAGAGGCGTGAGTCCTTGCAATGGGCACAAAAACTCTAACAGCTTCAATCAAACAATATTTTACAACATTCCAGCATTCGTCAACACCGGAACAAAATGGAAAAAAAGTAGACCCAATTATAGCCATACAATAAATAACATTTCAGAAACGTTATTGAATACAAATTACATAAAACTGCTGATCATTCGTGCAAACAAACGTATCGACGTGTTCTGTGAATTTGATAAAGAGTCAGATTTAGACTGTATTTTTTCTTGCCCCCACCGCATAAGCTTCTCCTACGCCTATAGATGAAGCATCTATTTTTTTTTTTAATTAAAATATTAGTTTTTCAGCACATCATTTTTGATAATAAAATCACAAAATCAGCATTTTGTTGTGTTTATTTGTCAGGATTTAGTTAGAGATTTGAAGTCAGAACTCGGTGGACATTTTGAAGATGCAGTGATAGCTTTGATGACACCCAAATTTGTTTTCCTGGCTAAGGAGTTAATCAGAGCCATGAAGGTAGCTTGTGATTAGAAAATAAAAATTTCGTTATTTTCAGTCAGCTTTTAATTAATCAGCATTTAATTAGTTGTATTTAAGAGTTAGAGAATAGTTACTGTTGTCTGAAGTATGTTGTCTGCTGTCTGTTTAAGATAATCTTGTAATTTATTTATAACCAGCTTTTCTACTATCCAGAGGTATAAAACTTTCAGCCTACAAATAAAATGGATGACAACATATGTTTAACAAGGGCGGGTTTTTTATTCACCAGGTTCTCAATCACACTCACCAAAGCTTTTTTGATTTATTAAATTACTCCGTTACTCGTTCTTTTATTTATTGGATGAACATCTGCTGTAAACCGTGGTGCATGTGGTTTGAACCAGAGCGTTTATAAGTTGAATAAAAATACGCGTAGCGGAGAAATTTGATGAATTAAAAAACGTTTTGGTGAGTGTGGTTGATAACCTGGTAAAAAACGTGCCTTAACTAAAATAAAATTTCGAAAGAGCTCGTCTTTCATTTTTCTTGTATTTGTTCTTAAGCCCAGTACACACTGACCAGTTTTCGCGGGTACCAGTCGTTCGGCACCATAATCTGAGTGTGTGTCACGAAAACCGCGTCCAGAAATTATGTTAATTTATGCACCTCCAGATTCTGGTGCCAGATTTTGCCAATGCATGTTCTATTTCTCTCCAGAACTGGTTGAGAAACTCACGCTCTGATTGGATGATTGGTTTATTTGCTCTTATTTTAATAAATAGAAGTTACGATGTAGTGGACCGATAATAAAGTGCTTGAATTGATCAGACTGTTTTACCTCTTTATGACAAAATATTGAAGCCACAATAAAAATGATTACATAAAAATACTCGTACAATGTTTTCTGAGTCAAGAAAGTCTATTTAAACGAGTTCAGACAGTTCATTTTCTTTGAAAGTCTATTTAAACGAGTTATATACACCACCACACATTGTTTTATTACTTTTTGCAAGCCTTTTGATGTAAAAATTAAAAGATAGACAGAACCTTTCGAGTTACACAATTTCTTGTCAAACCCTTTAAAGCGCTATCTAAATCATAGCAGGCGATTTTGTTGCTTACAACTTACAGGGAGGTCACTGGCAGTGCATAACTCATTTGTTTACAAAAACAACCGGCTAAGTGTGACATGTGCTCTGGTGCCAAAATAAATTATCATAATCTATGCACCAGTTCTGACGAACACGAGCTGGTTGAAAAAACCGGTCAGTGTGTATGAACATTTAGTCTAAAAATAATTCAACGTTGGTTTACAATTTCAGGGCGCTGGAACCGATGAGACTGCTCTAATAGAGATCTTGTGTGCTCATATGAATCATGATTTAATTGAAATTAAAAGATATTATAAAGAAGGTAAAAATAGCATTAATTTATTTTTTGCACTAATTGTTTTTAACTTGTTTGTATATGACTGCTATATATTTATTTCACTAAAGTACGTTGTACGTTTAACTAAAGCTAAGGTACGTTGTGCGTTCTAGACAAGACGATGCTCTGGGCGAGTGCTGAAATAAAAATTGCTTAGATCAACCTGTGCTTTTAATTTTTACAATTCTGATGTGATGAACATTTATTTTTTTTTACACATTTAGCATTTTAATAGCTGGATTTCTTTTAAACATAATAAATGACTTTTATATTTAAGAAACTGGAAGAGAGTTAGAAGATGATTTGATCAGCGACACCAGTGGTCATATCAAGCATTTGTTGGTCTCTCAAAGCAATGCAGGACGAGAAGAAGAAGGTGGAGTAGATTACGACAGAGTTGAAGCAGATGCTGATGAAGTCAACGTTGTCAGTTTAATTTTTTTTTTAATTATATTCAAGGGTTTTAAGATATTTGTTCAATTTTATATGATAATTTCTTCTAAAACAGGCGGCGAAAAAAAGGTTCGGAGTTGATGCGGACGTTTTCAACACTATTTTGTCCAGTCGCAGCTACAACCAACTTTATGCAACATTTGAGAGGTACAAAGAAAAATACGGAGAAGATATCGAAGATACAATCAAGAAAGAAACAGGAGGATGTCTTCAGGAAGGCTTGCTGGCCATTGGTTGGTGCTTTTTCAAAAGCTGATAAAATGGTTTTGACAGTTAAAATAAAGTTATATATTGCAAACATTATACAAAGCGTTGTTTTAGCGGTAAACTAATAGAGCTGTAAATTTGGTATATCGCATATCACAAAGCTTTGAAATAAATTGCTATTATCATTAACGGTTGGACCGTATTAATGTTTCTAGTTGCAGTTGCACAACAAAATGATTTAGAACAAATAAATAAAAATATAAATAATTTTTAAAAACGTGTCTATTAAACCTGTAAGAAAAGGTGTATTGCATATATTCAATGACGTAAGTATTTGTAAACGCATTGAAGGCATGTTTTGTTCAAAAAAAGCGGTTAGCGATGAAAAATTCTACCGATGAAAAATCCAAAAATTCCAACACAAATAAATAAAAGCCTGATAGATCCCGTTCGTCATGAATCTGTTGTAAACAATTTATTGACTACGCGCTTTTGTTAATGTTTTCCCTACCCTAATGGCCTAATCGGCCTAATGCTTTCTCTTATCTGGTCTTATCAAATCTGTTTTTATCTGTTTCCTCTTCCAAACAGCAATCAATCAATCAATCAATCAATTCTTCTGATTATCATTTTTTCATTATTATTATTGAAAATATATCAAAAAATTTAAAAACATGCTGTTAAGACAGTTACAAAATTCAAAGAACCAAGAGTTGGAAAAGACAAGCTTCTCGTAGAAGCCAAGCCCTAGTTGGCGAAGAGCCAGCAACAGACGCTCAATTACTTCAAACTGCCAAAGACTGTCATAGAATATCGACGTATTATTTTAGTCTGGATAAAGTTATTGGTGAATTAGACTTTCGATTTAGTGGAAACGACCAAGACAGGCTGTGTTCACTAGAATCTGTCATTCTCAAATCTTATGCATCGGACGAACACTATAAAAAAATTGCCTCGCGGTATGGACTTGATCACGACTTGCTTAAGACAGAAAAGGTAATCTAATCTAAGTTTCTCATTGATCACACTCCTAAAGCAGGTTCACAAGCCAACCCTTTACAACAATGACCTTCATGTTGTTCTACCAGTTTACAATCAAGTTGCTAACATTTTGGCCGCAATTCCAGCCACATCATGTTCTGCCGAACGTTCCTTCAGCGCGCTCAAACGCTTTTAAACATATTTACGGAGTACAATGGGCCAGACACGTCTAAATAGGGTGGCAATTTTACATATTAAACGAAAGTATTCTAATATGTCTTTCAGTACAAATACTGACTAAATTATTGACATTTTTGCTTCCAGGAAATTCAGAAAACAATATTTTTTTGAACCTTTTAATACAAGAGTTTTGTTACTATTAAATTTTTTTATAAATATACAAAGAAAATAGAATTGATAACAAGTAAAGAAAAAAACGAGTTTTTAAACACAAACTTTTATCTCAATAGACTCGATTTAGAAATACAAAAGATTTTCAAATAAAATATATATATATATATATATATATATATATATATATATATATATATATATATATATATATATATATATATATATATATATATATATATATATATATATATATATATATCATATTTATCTATATATATAAAAATGAATGTTTGTATATATGTATTTATGTATGTTAATGTCCTTTATGCATTGCTACACCATTCATCCGATCGTAATGAAATTTTCACACAACCTTGAGAGTCAATGAAAATCAAAAATAAAAAATTTTTTTTTGAAATCCGTCACAAAATGAGCGGAGCGGAGCGGGTGAGCGAGCGGGAACTATATATATATGTATGTGCGTATGTATGTGTGTATGTATGTATGTGTATGTGCATGTATGTGTGTCTGTGTGTGTGTTTATGTATGTACTAGCGGAGATACCCGGCGTTGCCCAGGTTTTTTGAGGTTTTTCTAATGTTTGTCTCTTTCTCTCCCGTTTCCTTTCCCACCTGCTTTCCCACTCCTGTTAGCTTTTCCGTTTTCGGTCGTTTTCCCACTGCCGGTCGCTTTCCCGCTCCCGGTCGCTTTCCCGCTCCCGGTCGCTTTCCCGCTCCCGGTCGTTTTCCCGTCCCGGTCGCTGCCCCGTTCCCGCTCACGTTTGCTCTCCCATTCCCGCTCACGCTTGCTTTTCTGTTCCCGCTCGCTGTCCGTTCCGGGTGCTTTCCCGTTTCTATATATATATATATAGTCTTAGCAAATCTATTTTGCGTTTTATAGGCTAACAGAAGTTATGAAAGAATGTAAAAGAGAAAATGAGCGGGAACGGAAACGGGAACGGGAGAGCTACCGTGACCGGGAATGGGAGAGCAAGCATGACCGGGAACGAGAGAGCAAGCGTGAGCGGGAACGGGAAAGCGACCGGAAACGGGAAAGCGACCGGGAACGGGAAAGCGACCGGGAACGGGAAAGCGACCGGGAACGGGAAAGCGACCGGGAACGGGAAAGCGACCGGGAACGGGAAAGCGACCGAGAACGGGAAAGCGACCGGGAACGGGAAAGCGACCGGGAACGGGAAAGCGACCGGGAACGGGAAAGCGACCGGGAACGCGGAAAGCGACCGGGAACGCGGAAAGCGACCGGGAACGCGGAAAGCGACTGGAATCGGGAGAGCAAGCTTGGAAGGAAACGCGAGCAAGAGAGAAAATCGATAACAGAACTTCTGAGCGGGAAAGCGACCGGGAGCTGGAAAACGACCGAGAGCGGAAAAGCGACCGGGAACGCTACGTAAACGGGAAAGTGGAGAAGGGAACGGGAGCGAGAGAGACAAACATTAGAAAAACCTCTAAAAACCCCGGGCAACGCCGGGTAACCCCGCTAGTATATAAATAAATAAATAGCTTTTTTTCTTTTTTTTTTTTTTTTAATTGAATCATGTATTGTCATCCAATATAAAGCTATGCTGGAAGTTTCAGCTTCCTAGCTAGTCAAAAAAGCTGGTTAAATTTTAATTGCAAGATTTGCGTACAGAGAAATCCACACACACACATATACATACACACATACACCCATACACAAACACACACACACAAACAGAGATTGTAACCTAAATAAAAGTTTGTAAAAAATAGATAATATATGGAAAATCAAATTAATGCGATTTGCTACAAATTTCGGAACAAAGGTTGAATATTTATAAAAAATGGTATTGCTTTGAGGTCGATTCAAAATGTTAATAAAATTATGATTTACTTGCCAGTTTTGTAAATCGGTTTTTTTAATTTGACAGTGAGATACACAAAAGATCCTAACCTCTATTTTGCCAGATGCTTGTACAAGAGTATGAAAGGAGCTGGAACTGATGATAGAACTTTAATAAGGCTCATGGTGACCAGATCTGAGGTATTCATTTATTTTTAATTCTTTTGTTGTAACATATCTAAAATAATTGTTTATTTTGTAGTCTTATTTTTATTGCCTCCTGACAGTAGAAGTTTGAAAAATTTTAGTTTAATTTCCACTAAGCTTGCAGTTTTGTTTTGTTTGTTTGTTTGTAGCCAAGGTTTTATCTTTACTAAACTCATCTCTCAATCATCAGTAATTGATACTTGGCAGATATTTAAAAACTTTAGGCTTTCTTAACTAATTCAATACAAAATATATTTCTAACAATATTTCGAAAAAAACATTTAGACCATCAAAGTATGACAGCGTAACAGCAGTAGTAAGCAGGTTCATTGGGTTAAAGCAATCAAGTACAAACGGTTTTATTCAATATATTACCTCATCTACCACCTATACATGGCTAGCTCTAAGAACTGTGATGATTCGACAATCAGGAATATGTTCGGAACTACGAGCGGAATTTGTAATTTCATTTTATCCTTGTTGGGAGTATGGATTTATAGCCATATTTATTGTATGGCTATAAATATATATATGGCTATATGTATGTATGTGTATATGTATGTATATATATGTATGTGTGTATAACAGGCTTGTTATCAAGATCACCTCCACCTCAATGTTCAAACACAATCTAAAAATAAATCTTGTCAAAATAAAAAGGGGAAACTAACGCCCTGTATGCCAAATCATTCCAACGAAAGCTTACTGAAATTCGGTCTTGTTAACGCTCGATCAGCCGTTAATAAAGCTGGCATGCTTCATAACTTTATCCAGACATATAATTTGAATATCCTGGCTATCAAGGAAACATGGGTATCCGCCGATTCCCCTGCTTGTGTTAAGCTTGACCTTGCTCCATCTGGCTTTTCCGTCTTCCACCAAAATCGACAAAATGGCAAAAAAGGCGGTGGTACTTGCATAATTTACAATAACGAGTTTAAAATCTTTTCCTACGATGCTGGTCTCTACAACACATTTGAACACTGCTCGTTAAAAATAAGAGACAGATCTACCTCCGTAATTTTAATCTGTCTCTATCGTCCTCCTGACACCTCATACTCTACATTCATTGAGGAACTTTCTGATCTTCTAGACAAAATCATCATTAACAAACTCGATTTTTTATTATGCGGTGATTTCAACTCTCCTTGGGGTCCTAACTCTCCTAAAAAGTCCAGCCTTTCCATAGACCACCGTCTTTCTGAAATTCTTGACAACTACAATTTGTTACAGCACGTTACTTCTTCAACTCATATTTCTGGCAACCTCTTAGATTTTATCATTACCCCCAACATCTCTTCCTTAGTGTCTAATCTCATTGTCTCAGATTTTCCCATCTCCGGCCATCTCGCCATTTCATGGGATATCAAACTTCGTGTCAAAATTCAAAATAAAATTACGTTCAGCTTTCGTCGCATCCATAAAATTGATCTTACAAAATTCAACACCGACTTGCTAGATTGCGGACTAATTAATTGACAATGAATTCACATCCGTCGATGATTATGTCATAGCAATGAATGATACTTTCCTGAGGCTGTTGGATTGTCACGCGCCTGTTATCAAACGCACCAAAAGAGTTAGCACCCACCTTTTCTTTGTACTACCTCCTGAAGTCGAAATGCAAAACGATGAGGATGAAAGTGACGATGATTATTATAATAATGGCAATAACAACTATGGCTTTCACCCATACAGCGACGGTTCTGAAACGGAAGCCTCCATAACAGACGACGGCACCGAATATTCAGGGTCAGATTTTAGTGAAGAATCTGACTCGGATGAAACAACCGAGGATTTAGAAACGGACGAAACTCCAATGGAAAAATACGTCAAAGTTAACTTGACAAAAAAAGAAGACACTGATTTGAGAGACGATGGCGATAATTTGAAGAAAGATCCGCTGGACGATACGAAAGTTGACACCGTCGAAAGAGCCGAGTTGGAATGTGAAAAGAAAACGTTCGATTTTAGCTTGGAAGAAGACAAAGATGACGACGATGAACTTCTCCAAAACAACAATAGCAATGCAGCAAGCAAAAACTCTGGAAAAGATGAGACAAGAACAGAGAACGGTACCGAGGGTTTTAAATCAGATGAATCCACAGAGGATTCTAGATCAGATAGACTAAGAGTCATTGTAAAATCAAATAACAGTTTGATGAAGGGATTTATTGGATTTATGGAACGACGTGTTTTCGAAAAACCTTTTGAAGAGTTTCTTGAGAAAGATCTAAAAGATGTGAAGGAAGAAGAAAAAGCAGACAATTCCGATAAACTGTGCAAAGATGTTCAGGACGAGGCATGCAAAAAAGGATGTGATGAACCGTGCAGAAATGGCGACGATGAGCCAAAGAAAGACTCTGTTGATGAGCCAAAGAAGGACTGGAAGAAACTGTGTCAAACGGTCAAGAGACTTGACCATGTTGTTTGCGAATTGCGGTCAAAGCCACGAGTAAAGATCAAGGTATTTTGGTGTTCGTGGCCGAGTCGCATTTCTCAAAAGCGACTATGCTGTTCGGGACGAACAGAATTAAGAAGGGGGTAATAATGTAAAATCGCTGTTTTTATGATAGGTTTTCCCATTGATAGACGTTAAAGGACGTGGAATAACTATTATGGACATTATTAATAGACCAGAAGGTATAACTAGCCCTAACAAAGCTTCATTTATTATTTTCCAATAAAACTGCAAAACCATTCTATTGAGCCCGGTATACGATTTGGTGATATCGTAACAATATTGATTTTTTTAAATTACCATTGAATAGTCAAATTTGTCTTATTTACAGGAAGATCTTGCTTCGATTGCCAATGCATTCTACGCCCTATATGAACAATCTCTGGCTGATTTCATCAGTTCTGATTGCAGCGGTGACTACAAACGCCTGCTACTGGCCATTCTAGGAAACATTTAAGCAGGCGATCTATCGAAGCACCTGTTCAGTGGATGTGGTAATTGAAAGCATTTTTTAAATTCATAAACTCCTGATTCGCTGTCTTTGACTGTTTAACGACGTTGTCAAAGCTAACAAAAAACCAATGTCGTGATAATGCTGTGGTTTTGATATTATTACGCAGTTTTAATTCAAATTTTTCTAAATTAATAAAACACTTTATCTGTTTTAAAGCACATTTTTGCTTTTAATTTCGCTATTTGTGTAACTGAGATTTCGTAAATCTTGTTTTTATTATTTGTTTGTAAAACTTCAAGTTTGTACCTACAAAGACGAATTCATAAATTGCCAGGCAAAATATTTTCTTCTCGTCAATTTGTTGACCGTCACATGAACCCGCCCATGACTTTGTTTTTTGTTTTTTGAAGCGTCTAAAATATCGGCAAAATGTTTTTTTTCCATTAAAATTCAGAATTAAGACAGTAAAAGCAAGAGAATTATTTAATGATAAGCAATTGCTTATAAAATCTGTAATTCATGGTGTGATCTGAACAATATTGTGATAAAGAAAACCGAGTGTTTTGAGGAATAATTTATTAGTTTATGCATTTTTTGTTCTTCATAATGTAACAGAAATATATAAAAGTCTGAAAACAAACTATTACTGGTATCAAGACTATCAAGTATCCTTAGAACACATCCTCAATATCACTTTCAACTATCGATGTCGAACTGTTTCCCACCTCTTTCTTTTTATCTCTCTCTCTCTATTTCTCCCTCTTATTTCTTTCTTTCTTTATATCATATCTGGTAAATTAATTATGCAAGAGACCTTCATAACTCTTCATGAAGTTTAAACAGGCTTTTCATGAGGTCATATAAAGTTCATTCTAATTATTTTATTCATTTACTTAAATTTTGTTAATTTTTTGAATGTTTAGGCAGTTTAATTTTTATCCGTAAATTACAAAACTACGTGTTTAGAAATCGATGACAAAACATATTGCTGTCGAGACTTCAATTGTGTTTTGCTGAAGTCAAATGCTATGCTTTGAATGTTGCATGCTTTGTTTTTGTAGCTATTTCCAGGTATGACATTCGAAGAGATTCCAACAATCTTACATTCTCTTATTCGCTATTTTACTTTTCGCTGTACGGGATGTAGTTGGAAATGTTGATGTTATTTGCCTCCTAGTTTTATTGTAACTAAACGTGAATAGTTTCAAAACTCAAAAAATTTAATTATAAAGCATTGGAAAAATAAACAAATAATTTAACTAAATATTGTAATAAATAAATTAAATCTTAAGTATTCATATTCTACCGAATCTTTACAAAATAGTTTTATACAAAAAGGGTTGTTTTTAATTTCTTTTTAAATAGATTTGTATTCGTAGTGAGTTTGAGCTCAACGGGCAGGTGATTCCAGGCCTCAGGGCAGCAACGGAGAATGTCCTAGCTGAAGAGGCCAACCTTACTCGCGGAATCTCTAGGTCGTGTCTTCTCGCAGAACGTAGGGACGCCCGACCGGGAATGCTGGCCACTGGAGTAAACATCTCGGTTAGGTAAGGTGGTGCTCGACGATTGACAATAAGATGAGTAAGGAAGCAAAGTTTAGATGAGTAAGGTGTCATCCATATATTGCGTACGCACCGAGGGGAAGGGGGTATGTAAGAAGTGAATGTTTTGTGTATAAGTGCGTATAGGGAGGGACGGGGGCTTCAAGAAATGCGTATATAAGCAAAAAATGGTAAATATTATTTTTTCTAATATTAAGTATTGTTGTTTTAACTCAGCGTGCTGGTGTTGTCTCCTTTCGCCGACCGAACGACACTACATAGACTGCAGTGTACTTTTACTTTTACTTTCGTTACTTTTCTGGCTTACTTCTTTACTTTGTAACGAGTTACTTTCATAAAAAAAAGTAAAAAAATAAGCTACATGAAAATTTTTGTCAGTTGAATTTATTGAATAATAAATCTTATAGTGTAGTATTTAAGATCAATCAATTTAACAAACTTGTATCGCGTCTTTTTCAAAAATTCAAAGGCTCAATAATATCAACGATGGCGTGTCTAGAAAAGCGCGGCTGAATGTTTGAATTTGACGTCCTCCAGCGTACTAGTAATAATGCTATTTAAGATGATAAATCTGCTGTATCTCCGTGGCTGCATTGAATGCTATGATAAATTTTTCAAATTTATGTGCTTGTTGTGCACACCAAAGCCCTAAGACGGCCTAAGAGGTCTGTCAGTAAATTTCAGTTTAGTTTTCGAAAACATGTGGAGATAAATCTAGCTCTAGCTCGTCATAGTCAGTATTAAATCTGAAGCAATACATCAACCTGTTAAAACTGGCTTTTTTATATTGATGAGCGGGTGAAATCCGCTGTGCGTATGCAGGGCCGGATTACCACAAATGAAAAATGAAGCACCCATTATCAAATTTACAAATTATGACTTTAATGTTTCAATTCAAAACCAAATGAAATGTATCATTAATTACACAGTTGAAATTTTAGCTATAAACTCTCAAGTAAGTACAACAAAAACATAAACCTACAGATTACAGAATACTGTACATTATGATTTACAATGATCTATTTCTACGTAGATTTAGCTAAACTCAATGTGTCAATAACTTCGGAAAATTCCTACTCCTGAAGTACATCACTTTCAATGTTTAAGGTTGTTTAGTCTCTCTTGAGTCTGTGTTGACCTCAGAGCAGATTTGATGCGTTTGAGGTAGCTGAAAGACCGCTCATTGGCACAGTTCGTCACAGGCAGTGTCAAGTAATGACGAAAAAGAATGTAGGTGTTCGGAAAGACCTTACCCAGTAAACATTGTAACCACTTTGTAACGTTTCTTAACCGTTCATTTTCGGTTACAAGAAACGCGTTTCTTTTCGGTTGTTTTGCTCATCGGCTGTGCGTTAAAGAAACGTTTCCTGAGTAACGTTTTAGAAACGTTTCCCGTGTAACGTTTTAGAAACGTTTACAATGTAACGCTTTAGAAACCTCCTCTATTATTTGCTCATACAAATTATTATAACTTCAAATACGTTCATCAATAGACAAAACTAAAACAATATTTGCAAATTTATAAAAAAATTTATTTAAAGAAAGTCTTTTGAGCTCTATATAAATGTCATTTCTTCTCCTTGCGGTTCAGCCTCTCATGTGCAAACTTTTTCCACTTCTTTGTCACAACCTCAATTTCCTTGGCTGACGAATCTTGGAAGCGTCTATTGGTTTGGAGAGTTTCTGATAAATAGTTTTAAAGAAATAGTTGTTAGATATCTAATATTTTTAAAATGACTTTGTTAATAGTTTAGTTAAGCTAACTAATGATAAATTCTTTGAAAAAGGTGCTTTCCATTTTTCTTTTACCACCACTTTCTTTCCAATTGAACTTTTTAGCCAGCCCATCATCCATGGTGTACCGGAGCAGCCTACGACACGCCTCTGCCATTGTGTCTCCCCCAAGCTTTTGTAAGTCAATCACCTATACAAATGTTTGAATTTATGATAGTGATAACCTAATACAAAAATTTTAGATATCTAAGTACATGCTGTAATTGACTTACCAGAGCATCAAATAATTCTTTAGATTCTAATTTTGAATCCAACTGGTCAAATTGTACCATGGAGTGCATGGGGAAATGAACGTTTTCCGGAACTGCCGTATTAACTGCTGTCGTTGGCGGACTGACAAGGAGAGCCAGATTACTTTTAATTTCTTTCAAAACTTTCCATATATTAGTAAACTGTCCAACCACATATCTGCTAAATTATCGGCTCTAATTTGATCTAACTGCTCTTCTATCTTACGCTTCAACTTTCTACGCTAGGACCAATACGATGACATATTGTAACAAAGTTTCGATCAAAAAATCCAACTGATTATTATAACACAACGAATTAAACTGATTATTATAACACAATGAGAATGAACTAAACTCGTTAGATGTTAGCAAATGCAGACAAAACACGATAGATTTACTGAAACAATGACGGCGTGACCTCACAACAAACAGATTTTTCGCGCACTTTCAGACTATATATAAGTTGTACGTAATTGGCATGGAGGCGGAGCTTACCAACTTGCCAGCCAATGTCAAAGAGCCTCAACTTTGGCTTATTTACATTACCTCATTCTTTTAACAAAAAGAAATCTCCGCGAGAGGAAACATGATTTTGTACTCCCTTCAATGCAACATCACTCTGCTAGTTCTGCTTGTAACTTTATTATTAGAATGCTCTTCTATGACTCTTACTAATCTAACTTCTTTCTACTCTATTAGCCGATTCACTAACGTTATTATATTATTATTGTCTAAAATTAACTATTGCCAGTCATTATAATTAGCGGAATATTGAATGTTCGTTATAGACTAGACAGACTTTCTTTTAATTTCTTGTTTTTTTGCTTATTTGTTTATGATTTCCTGCGTTCTGTCAGGTCTTTTCTTAAAACACGAATAAACAAATAAAATAAAAATTCACAAACAGCGCAGGGGTAGTAGTGCAGCAGGAAGCAGAGGTTTTAAATGGTCTAAAAATCTAATGTTTCGAATTGATTGGTAATTTTTAACCAGTATAGTTAGTTTTGTACCTTCAAATTATTTCTAACACAAGAGCTGTAGTAGCGAGTCGTTAATTAACTTTTGATTAGCATCTTATCTGACTTACTAGCTCATCCCAGGCGACTCGTTCGACGCGCTCAGTGAACCGAGATAAAACAAAATCTACTAGGAAAATATGATACGGCACAATGCAAATACAATTTATTAAGCGTCTTTATTAAATTAATTTTTTCACACTTGAAATAACACTGGTAAGTACAACGTTTTTCACACCGGCTGTTTCTTCACAAAGGCGTGTTAAATTCAAATCGCCTCAGCTCAGTTTATTTTATATTTTTATAAAATGTAAACCACAGAGATTATTGTTGTGGTCGGCAGCTCCGTATTGTTTAAATACAAAATAACAATGAGTTGTTTTTATTTTATTGGTGGTCTGCAACTTCTTACGCTTTGATACAACGCTGGTCGGGAAGTTCGACGTTATTGGCGAGAATGTTCGCGCCATAAATCACAACCTTCAAATTAGCTTTATTTTCATTTATTAAAGGCTTTTTAGCAATTGCGTTTTATAAATAAACAAACACTTTACGCTTTCTATAAAATTATATATGCTATAAAAGATTTTTATATTATCCGTAATATATATTGTCGTTTTTAATAATAAAACCATAGATATCTATGAATAAAACAAATCGTTACATTTTGGCTGCATTAGAAACGTTGCAGCAGTGGCGTACCGAGGGGGGGGCAGGGGGGACAGTTGTCCCCGGGCGCAGGGCTGGAGGGGGCGCAATATCAGTGACCAAATTTTTTAAATAATTAAAAAAAAATTTAAATTTGTTGAGGATCTTTTCAATAGTTCACAAACTTTTTGAACAAGACGTTCATTTTGACTATTCTTTGTTATTATCATAGATATATTTTTTCCAAAAAAATTCTTCTCGAGCTCTCGCCATTTCATTTGTAACTCCAAAACAGAGTGAGTAAAGAAAAACTTTTGAATGACAAAGATCTTGACAGTCTCCGTCATCATTGTATTGAATTTGGAAATTTTATGACTCGGGTGTTGAAGGAATTGAGTTATTAAATGAAGTATGTGACTGCAGAATGCTCCTTGAGACCCGCCAGGATACTGCACCAAAGACTCCTACAGAACTCTTGTCGTTCATTGTTAGTTACGGAGAAGATGTTTTTCCAAATTTGCGTGTTGCTCTACAAATCCTTCTTACCATAGCTGTCTCGATTGCCAGCTGTGAGCGATCCTTCAGTAAATTAATAATAATTCTTTCCTACCTTCGAGCATCCATGGGACAAGATAGACTTAGCGATCTGGCCCTAATGAGTGTGGAGAGGGAAGTTCTTGAACAGATTGATTTTGATGATATAATTAACCAGTTTGCTGCAGTAAAAGCAAGAAAAATAAATTTTGTTTAAAACTCAGCTCAATATGCATATAGAAATTTAAATACCCTGAAATGCATGTATATAGGCGCCAGAGACTGTAGTCTACATGCAAATACTGAGTACGACAGTTATTATATTTTTTGTAGTTCGACAGATTTTATGTAGGGGGGCGCAGATTTTGTGTTTTGTCCCCGGGCGCAGAAGACTCTAGGTACGCCACTGCGTTGCAGTAACTTCTTTTTGGTCGCAAATTACATGTTACTTTTCCGTTACATTGGAAACGTTGCAGAAACGTTTCGTTTTAGTCGCAAATTACATGTTACTTTTACATTACATTGGAAACGTTGCAGAAACGTTTCTTTTTAGTCGCAAATTACACGTTACTTTTTCGTTACGTTGGAAACGTTGCAGAAACGTTTCTTTTTAGTCGCAAATTACATGTTACTTTTTCGTTACATTAGAAACGTTGCAGAAACGTTTTTTTAGTTGCTTTGGGCCAGGTAACCTTTTCATAACCAGGTAACTGAAAAGTAACTGACAAGAAACGTTACAAAATGGTTACCATGTTTACTGGGTACTAAAATCATTTTGCAGCATGAATTTCAGCATCTCGGGAAGTGAACAGGAAGTAACCTTGAGGTTCTTGAGCAGTGATCTCCACTGGAAGCATTCCTTCTCAACTTAGCCCAGACACTCCAAATCTCTTGAGTAGAAATCTACCACTCCATTGAGAGAAACTTGTGCTTCCACATCAGTGTGCCGCGAGAACGGGAACAGCTTGTCCACTTTTGAGTAGGCTTTGATTCGCTTGTTCAGGTCAAAAAGAAGGGAGTCAATAATCAACAGGAAAGTGGATGTTCTGAATTCTTCAGAGCAAGACAAAGTGACACCTTCAGCATTTAGGTCATCTGCTGTTCGTCGGAAGTACTTTTTCGTTTCTCAGTGTAAAGTTCCAGATAGTTTCTTTTCTAGTTCAACAAACTCATCAAACTTGTTTTTTCACGTAGCATTCCGACAAACTCACTCAGAGACTCGAGAAGACTCACGGAAGATCCCAGATCGGTTTTTCAGACTGGAAAAGCTTACTGGTCATGTTTATTCTCTTCAGAACACAGTTCCAAAATGATGTCAAAAAGCCTGTTTCCAGCTTCGCCAAAGCCTTAGTAATAGATTGAGCTTCAGCTTTAGTAGCTTTATTCTGCAAAGGATATCCAGCAATCTGTTGCAAAACTTCAATTGCACATATTGTAGTTCAAGATCAAACTGTTCAGCGCATCAGCAATTGCAGACCAACAAGTTTCACTTATTCGCTTTAGAAGAGTACATGATCTTCAGTAGTTTTTAACTTGTCCGTTAGTACACACCACCGCGAAGTAGAGGAAGATAGAAACACGTACAGTTTCTGCACAACTCCGAAGAAGGTAACGGCATGGACACATGACTCAGTTGCAGCATTTCCAGAAAGATTTAGAGAATGAGCCACGCGAGGGATAAAAGGTTCTCTTGGTTTGTCATGGAGCACTCGGCTAAACTCCATTGTAGACTACGGACATGTTGGATGAGTTGTCGTATGTCTGACCTATGCAAGGACCACCAATAGACATAGTTGTGACGCACTTGAACTAACAAACTTAGAAATCTTCGTCCACAATGTAGTTTTTTAAAGTTTTTAGAATATTACGCGTTCATAATAGTTTTTTTATTGTAAAATGTTTGATGCCCCCAAAGCTCGGAGGCCCTGGCGGAGATGCGCCATGGTTAATCTGCCACTGTGCGTATGTACGCATATGGGAGGGGGTGTCTAAAAATGTACGATATGCAACAGGGGGGAGGGGTCAAAATCTCGAGTTTAATGCGTACGTAACATGTGAATGGCCCTTAAGGAGGCAAAGTATAGATGCGTAAGGAGACAAAATAATGGGTTATTTTCAACCAACTCTGCAGTAATTTCTGGTGTGTGCTATATGACAGGTATTCACCAGCAAAAAAAAGGTTGGCTTAGGAAGAAAAACAAACAATTACGGTCAACTAGTTATAATTTTTTATTTCCTACCTCGATATTCCCTGTACCTCATATACCCACTATAGATAAAACAGTTACATCCAAACTTCAACGACACCAATCCTTGAACGCACACTAAATTTAACATTTATAAACATTTGCAATGGCTTATAATAACAAGAACAAATAAACACTTTAGTTAAAAAAAAAGACAGTAGTAGCAAATTCAGGAATCGAATATAGTGGGAGAAGAGTATGAGAAAATTAAATAGCAAAACACAAAAGTTTGAATAAAAGTGCTCCCAGATCACAAATATAACAAGCAGTTATACCTAATTATTCCTTACAGCCATCATCACATCTCAAAGTACAAAACCATCCAGCTATTCCTTCAGTTTATTTACATATAAATAATTACCTAAAATAATTAAACCATCATAAGCAATTGTTCACAAAGTTGATGAATGTTATCTAGAGAGCGAGAGAAGACCTCTAAGATAATTTCATCATGACTCACTTTAAGATAATAATAGTAAAATAAAAGCAATCAAAACAAAACAAGACAATACCTGAACCTAACTGAAAAGTAGATTGATGACTATATAACAATCAATTAAAAAAAACGTATTCTCACAAACACAAACACATTACTGTTCTGTCATTGCATTTGAACTTTAAAAATTAAAAAATGACTTGATTCAATTTAGAGAAAAAATATTAGGCAATTGTTCACAACATAAGAACTAAATAATCAGAAACTCGTTCTACGACTCTGGTAAAATGGCACAGAGCAATTCTCGTTCTTGACAAGTTAATGAATCGGGAAATCGAATGTCGAATTCAACGATAAGATTTCCTCGGACGGTCGGCTGTTTCGGGAATGGGAGACCTCTACCAGCAATGACCTTAACAGTGTCGGGTTTAATTATATCAGAGATGGTGACTGAAATTGTCTTGTCATTTTCTAAGGTAGGTACTTGCAGGACAGTTCCACAAAGTGCCTGAATAATTGAATAGAACAAAGATTGAAAACATATTGAATTAACAGAGATCATTATGCAGTGACATGTAAAGACGTGCTTGCTAAAGAGCATGCATAAACCACCAATTTCTAACTTTAGCAGAGCTTCATTTAATCTTGTTGCTATTATCAATGTTCTGTAAAGCGCCTTAGAAGTATATATATATAAAGGGCATTATATAAGTTGTCAAATTACAATAATTAAAATTTTTCCAAAAGCATGTAAAAAAAATAAATACCTCTCTCAAGCTGACTGACGCTTTGTACTTAATATCTGAGCCATCCCTGATAAAAATCGGATGTGGTTTGTCAACTAATTCAAACACAACATCTGCTGGGGTCTTTGAACAACTTAACCTGTCACCTTCTTGTGGAAAAGTTATCTGTGGAAGTAAATATAATTGTAATAATTAATTACCAAAAATAATTTAATGAAGACAACATTTTATATGCCATAATGGCTAAAGACAGACGACATCATAAAACACACCAATTGTTTCAGTACAGCAAATAAGCTACATATATTGATCTTGTATGATGACACATGGATATGCTTAACTCAATTGCAATGTAATTACTAGCAATATGAAAACATTACTACAATGAGACATGCAATGAATGTATGACATTTAAATAGCACAAAATAAAATAAATGCTGGCCAAGTTAAGTTTAGAAGTACATAAAAATAAAAAAGATATGAACAACATCATGCAAGGAAATATTAATTACACCTTCATTTCTTTAAAAACCTTTACTTAGCTACCCGTCTGCCTAAAAAGATGTACTTAATTTTATTATTCACTTTAATTTAACAAAGAAAATATGTTATATTTTCTAATTCTAATGCAAGTCAATGCACAATCGGAAACATTTAATAAATATAACAATTGATAGCTACATTCTATTTTTTCCATTATAATTTAAACATTAAATTCTGTTAAAACAAGCCTATTTCAATTTCATGCTAAAGCTCTGCTCATAATAAACATACCTTAGTTCCTGCCTTCCATCCTTTTTTTATATCAATGGTTAGAAACTTTTCCTCAGTTGAAACCCTTCCTGTTTTTTCACACAAAACTTTCTTTGTGATCTTAATTTTTTTTGTTCGACCATTTAAAACATCTTCTAATGTTACAGCCAAGCTATGAACGATTGGTTCATCTTGAACTCGTGACCTCTTTGACAGATGAGTCTCCTGCAGCCAATCTCCCTTGTCAGCATCCACGAATACACCACCATTGTGACTCATGTAAAAATTGTTGTTATTAAATTGAAAACCTCCGTTACTACTTCTGCTGCCAAACATATCTGAAAACCAATCACTTGAGCCAAAGTCAGAACCAGTGGCACCAAAAAAACTATTGAAGGTCTTGAACGGATCACCATTAAATGTGAAAGTTTGTGACCCTGTTTCGCCAGAAGCATTAGTTCCTGTACCTCTTTTGAGACCATCTTCACCATATTTGTTGAATATATCCCTCTTCTCTGGATCACTCAAAACTTCATAAGCTTCAGCAACTTCTTTGAATTTTTCCTCAGCTCCTGGAGACTTGTTCTTGTCGGGATGGTACTTCAAAGCCATTTTGCGGTAAGCTTTCTTGATATCCTCATCAGAAGCGTTTTTTTCGACGCCTAAAATCTGGTAATAATTTTTACCCATGTTTCTTTCAAATAAATGACGACTCAATAGAACAGATAGGCGATAGGCCAATAAGGTGGCAACAAGGACTTATTAAATTAAACTAAACTTTAGTCTATAGTATAGTCAGTCAAAGTCAAATAAAAACGCGATCGATTGCTAAATTGTATAGTATAGTAGCTCAAATAAAAATAAAATTAATTAAAGTGTCGAACAAATGTTTAATAAACTTGTAATAAATGCACGATCAGCAACGTCTAACTTATTAGGATCAAAATAGAACCTACCTACCACCCGGCTTATATACATAACCGAAGCATATGGAACATTCCCGAACACAATTTCGAATCTTCGTTCGTCGTTTTCTAGAACGATCGATTCTCTTCCAAAAAACATTGTTTACAAGTTAATGGAGATGAGCTTGAACAGCAATCTAACTAATGAATTTATTCATTCCGAAGCTCAACTTTTTTATTTAAAAAGAAACATCTGTAATTATTAAATAACAATGCCTTAATAAATAAACAAGTAACACAGACAAGTATGCGTTCATAGATATCTATGTATGCGTTATCTATGTATATCTATGTATGCGTTAATGCGTTTATTATATGAAATTGTCCTTCTTCCTAAACCGTACCTTCAGCTGGTTGATGAAACCAGAAAACAAAAAGATCATTTCACATCATCGATATTCAAGTACAGATAAGCAAAAGAAATTTAAAATGGCAATTTCTATGCAGAAAGTGGCTTCCAACTCAAAGAGCGAAGAACCGATGGAGGAAAGAACGAATACTGTCGTGTTGGAAAACCAAAAACATGATGGAAAAGTTTGGGAGACAGTGGGAAAAAAGAAAAAAAGAGTTCGAAGCGGAGAAATCACGGAGCAGCAAAGTGAACCAGCAAATAATCGCTTTCATGGAAATGCTGAACAATCTCCACGTACAGAAGTTCCACAAACGTCTGAAGCAGCCATGATTCAGATTCAAATTATTAAGGCCAAAAAACTTGTCGACCCATTTAAAGTGCAAAAATTCTTTGACACTTTATTTGGTCGAAAAGTAGAAATAAAAGCCCAAGGGTCAAGGTTAGGTGTGCTTGTCCTTTCGGAAAAAGAAAAAGAGAATGTTTTCTCTTTGTCCAAAGTAGAAAACTACCCAGTTAAGGTATTCAAGACAAGACCCAAACCTGTTTCAAAGGTTGTCATTACAGGGGTTCCCCTGGAACTGACAACCGAAGATATCAAGATATCGACCGGGAGCACAGCTGCGTATCGAATTACAAAAAAGATAAAAGGAGTAGTAAGCACAACAACGGCTGTAATCCTTACATACCCCAAAGGCGAAGCACCGGAAAGAGTTAGATTTGCCTATTTAGTTTTTCATACACGCCCCTATGTACAAGAACCACTTCGTTGTTTCAAAGGCAACGGTTTTGGTCACAAAGCAAAGGATTGCAGAAATACAATTAAATGTCCGCTTTGCACCAAAGATCATGGTTTCAAATCATGTCCTGAGAAGGAAAAAGAGAAAAAAGAACGCCCTCGTGTATGCGCAAGCTGCGGAAAGAATGGACATTGCACAGGAAGTAAGGCCTGTCCAAAATATGTTTTCTCCATGAAAGTCAATTCAGCTGTTGCGAAAAAAGGTATTTCCTATGCCGCTGCCTTGAAAATGGTTGTGTCAAAAAAGCCTTTTACCAAGAAAAATACAGCACAGAAAAAGCCAGAACAGATGTCCAAAGACACACCAAAAAAGAGCGGTTCTGAAAAAAAAACGCCTGTCACACAAACTCATAATAAGGAAAAGCAAGCTATTGCTGAAAACAAGGAAGAAGAGAAGAAAGCACCAAAGGATGAAAAAAAGACAGAAAAACGTGATGAACCAATGAGCTTGCCAACGATACAGGGGCTTGTCGAGGAGATTCAGGAAATAACAAAAGACATACCACAAATGCCATTGGATGCTGTAATGAAAGTCATTATAAAAATGTTCAATAACATTCTTAAATACAATGGCTTTCAGGCGTACCCTGGAGATATGGAGGTTTCCGAATCTTAAAATTTGAATCCTCTAGAAAACGGTATAAACCAGTTCAAAAAACCAAACATGGACAACAACCTTACCATTTTACAGTGGAACTGTCAAAGTATTCGAGCGAGAGTCAACGAACTAAATATTTTTATTGGAAAAATGGAGAAGGTTCCCGACATCATTGCCCTGCAGGAAACATGGCTGAAAGAGGGCAATAACTTTAGTATTTCAGGATATAATATTGTCAGGCTGGATAGAGGTCGCCATCAAGGAGGAGGGGTTGCAACACTCCTCCGAGAAGGCATCTCATACACCTCGCAAACCATAGAACAAAACGAATATGAGTCACTACTTGTGACCATTTCTTTTGAAAAGGGATCAAACATCACCATTATCAATGCATACGTTCCACCAAATGCCAATCATCAAATACTGCTATCTACACTAGAAAAGTCATTCATTTATACCAACTCAATTGTATTAGGTGACTTCAATGCATACTCTGTTGTTTTTGGTGCTGAAACTTCTGATAATAGAGGAAAATTAATTGAGAAATTGTTAGATCAGTATGGCCTTGTTGCCCTTTTTTCAGGATCAGGTACCCAACTGACTCCCAGCGGAAGGACAACTCCTATAGATTTAGCAATGTGCTTTCCTTTTTTATCTCAAAAAGCCTTGTGTAGGGTGTTAGATGAAAATCTGGGCAGTGACCACTACCCGGTTTTGATCACACTAGATAAAAAGGTCAATTACGAGGTAAACAACAGAAAGGTATAGAACCTGGAGAAAGCCGATTGGTACAAATACCAACGGCTTTCCACAGGAGTGTTAAATGAACTCCAAACTTTCACAAATGTTGACGAAGCAACAAACATGTTAACGCAAGGTCTGAACAAAGCAGTCATAGCATCAATACCAACCAAAAATGGAAGACGATCAGGACTTAGGCCAGTACCATGGTGGAATGATGAATGTGAAAGCGCAATCAAAGCAAGAAACAAAGTCTTATACTCACTTCGGAAAGAGTATACTAGGACTGGCTTTGAACGGTATCGAGAACTCAAACAAATCGCACAGAAAATAGTGAGGACAGCAAAAGAGAACCATTGGCAAACATTCTGTAGCTTTCTTAACTCACACTCTAGTCAGACTACCATGTGGAAAGCGGTGAAAAATATGGTCCACACACATGCAGGTTTTTGACGTTCCAGCGCTGAAACTGAGTGAAAATGAAACCGCTTATTCTGACAAAGACAAAGCGAATGCGTTAGCAACTGCCATCGCAAAAAACTCATCAGACAAAAATCTTGACCTAAGATTTATTCAAAGAAAAGAGGCTCTGAAAAGAGAAATTACCTTTACCATCAAATCTGGCATTTCTTGCGAAAACGACCCACATGATTTAAACACAGAAATTTCCTTAAAAGAATTTACGGAAGCTCTGAAGCAGAGTGCAAACGGCAAATCTCCAGGTCCAGACAATCTCTGCTATGAGATGCTAAGACAAATTGACGAGATAGGTCTCAATAAGCTCTTGGATCTTATAAACTTATCTTGGTCAAAAGGAGAAGTAGCAAAACTATGGAAGCAATCCATAATTGTTCCGCTACTAAAACCAAGAAAAAATTCTGCAGACACCAACTCATATCGACCCATTTCCCTAACATCTTCATTGTGCAAGGTTACTGAAAGAACTATTCCAAATCGGTTAAGGTTCTACCTGGAGCAAAATAATCTCTTAAACCGTGAACAATCAGGCTTTAGAAAAGGAAGAGGATGCACAGATCACATCCTTAGACTACAAAACGATATTAAACGCTCGATGTAGAATAAGGGTGGGACACTAGCGGTCTTTCTGGACTTAGAAAAAGCCTTCGATCTAATGTGGCGAGAGGGGCTTTTGTTAAAGCTTGAAAAGCTTGGTGTCAGAAGAAGGATTTTAAAATGGATCCATAGCTTCTTGAACAATCGAAAGGCCGTGGTTCGTGTGGGATCCACGTTGTCAGACCCGGTATTGTTGGAAAGTGGTACCCCGCAGGGTTCTGTCCTGAGCCCCCTTTTGTTCATTGTTATGATGAGCGACATCCCTTGTCAAGAAATCCATGGAATTCGGACATCTATATTTGCGGACGATGTAGCAATATGGATTTCAGGAAAAGACCCACATACTATGCGAAACTGCTTACAGACTCGATTAAACGAAATCCAAACATTCTTTCTCAATTGGGGATTCAAACTGTCAACCGAGAAATCGGTAGCAATCTGTTTTACAAAATACAATGAATTCCGAAAAAATTCCCTACCTATTTGTATGGATGAAAAAAAATCAGTTGGAAGAGCGAAGCTACATTTATCGGTATAATATTTGACTTAAAATTAACCTGGAAAAAACACATTGATAAGATCGTTGATCGTTGCAAAAGAAGATTAAATATCATGCGATGCCTAACAGGACAAAGCTGGGGATGCGACAAAGAAACACTAATGCTTTTCAACCGATGCGCCATACGGTCAGTGATGGAGTGTGGCTGCGAAGCATTTGACAGTGCATCAGAATCTCAAAAACAAAGACTGGAGAAAATCCAATATAGTGCCTTAAAAACAGCTTGCGGGGCAATGGTTGGAACCAGTTTGGCCGCTCTACAAATAGAATGCGGAGATCCTCCACTCGATATACGACGAAAGATGTTAATTACAAACCTTGCCACTAAAACCAAGATCATTCCAAACCATCCGGCAAAAGACGTCTTTATACCTCCCAGAGGACAAGAAGGGGTTAAATGGCGATGGTTCTTTCACAGAAAAGTGAAAGAAGCTGAACATCCAGCAGCCAAAAGAACAGCGGCATTGAACAAAATAGTTGACAAATTCAACCCAGTCCCCTTAACTCCTTCTCTAACTCCACCATGGAAACTTATTCCACCTCTTTTTAACGAAGGGCTGGTGGGGTTAAAGAAGGATGATCCGTCAATTCTCCGAAGAGCTAAAGAACTGATTGCTACATATACAGATTCGACACATATGTACACAGATGCATCTAAAATAGACAATGTAGCAGCTGTGGGAATTTATATCCCGGAAAAAGATATGAAAATGGCTAAGAGAGTCACGAATGACGTTAGTATTTATACGGCTGAGCTAACGGCTTTAAAATACGGCTCGGAGTGGATGGCACAACCAGACGGTCCACATAAAATAGCCCTATTTACGGATTCACATAGCTCTATGATTTCATTGAAAAATTCCGCAAATGCTCAAAAATCTGCTCTTGTGGAATCAGTCCTAACACTAGCATCCAACCTCTCAAAAGAAGGGAAAACAATTACCCTGATTTGGGTACCTAGCTACGTGGGCATACGTGGAGATGAAATAGCAGATTGCCTTGCCAAAGAAGCTACCAAACATCCCGAAATAGAGATTGAGATTATGCCAGAGATATTTGACATAAAAAGAACAATACGCAGAGAGCTTTTGAACGAATGGCAGACCAGATGGGACTCTGCTCAAGAAAGTCGACACTACTGGTCTCTCGAAAAAAAGTCTCAAATAAAATTAAATTCAAGACAACAAACAGAAAAAAGGAAGTCATCATTTCCCGACTCCGACTTGGAAAGTGTCGGCTGAAACAAAATTTGAAGAGAATGAATCTTCATGAGACAGGTTTGTGCGAAACCTGCGGAACAGAGGAAACAATCGAGCACTGGTTGCTGCACTGCAAAGAAACAACACAACTAGGAATGGATCTTGGGAACTCTTGTAAAAGGATCCAAAAACCAACTACACTCCAAACCATACTGAACTCGGAAATATGCCACGACATCATCTATAAATGGATACAAAATAATCCTAAAGAACTGTAAATATAGAGAAAAATTATTTAGTGTAAATAAGTATTTTTTTCATTTTGATTTTGTTTTCGCGTCTTAAAACACATGGTGTAAAAGACTATAAACTATAATAAAAAAAAATAAAAAATATTCAGAAAACACCCGCACGGGTTAGAGACGGGTTCCCCGTTTGGTTTATCCCAGCAAGCTGGGATAAACCAAACGGGATAGAGACGGGACCCGTGCGGGGATCCCGGCTGGTAATAAATCATTTAAATGAGCATTCATCCCGCGGTCCCGTGTCTAACCATGGACGTCTGTATAATAGCACCTGGACGGTCATGCTTGAGCCTTGCGTGGGCTGATGTGTACGGTAGTTGTCTGACTTTCTTATTGTAGCGTGTAGGTTCTTAAACCGACAAGGCATAATAATTAATTAGTTAATTTAAATTTTGAACATTGGAAATTTGTGTTTAATCTATTCTACAATCAAAAATTTTTGACGGAAATAAAGTTATTTAACCGTGCATAATCAACGATAAGCGCTGCTGTGTACAGCGCACGGTCGGACAACTACCGTACGCACGCAAACGAGGTTGACCGTCCAGGTGCTATTATACAGACGTCCATGGTCTAACCCAGCTGTCTATCCAAGCTCTATCACGTGACTTTTTAATGCAAGAATACTCACTGGGATATAGCGCTGGGATAGACACGGTTCCGATTCTTGGACGATATGCAAGATAACTCATATAATATTGTTATATATTCTGGGCATTGTGTGTGCATTATTGCATTATACATACCTTAATACATACATACATACATACATACATACATACATACATACATACATACATACATACATACATGCATACATACATACATACATACATACATACATACATACATACATACATACATACATACATACATACATACATACATACATACATACATACATACATACACACATACACACATACATACATACACACATACACACATACACACATACACACATACACACATACACACATACACACATACACACATACACACATACACACATACACACATATACACATACACACATACACACATACACACATACACACATACACACATACACACATACACACATACACACATACACACATACACACATACACACATACACACATACACACATACACACATACACACATACACACATACACACATACACACATACACACATACACACATACACACATACACACATACACACATACACACATACACACATACACACATACACACATACACACATACACACATACACACATACACACATACACACATACACACATACACACATACACACATACACACATACACACATACACACATACACACATACACACATACACACATACACACATACACACATACACACATACACACATACACACATACACACATACACACATACACACATACACACATACACACATACACACATACACACATACACACATACACACATACACACATACACACATACACACATACACACATACACACATACACACATACACACATACACACATACACACATACACACATACACACATACACACATACACACATACACACATACACACATACACACATACACACACACACACACATACACACAGACACACATACACACATACACACATACACACATACACACATACACACATACACACATACACACATACACACATACACACATACACACATACACACATACACACATACACACATACACACATACACACATACACACATACACACATACACACATACATACATACATACATACATACATACATACATACATACATACATACATACATACATACATACATACATACCGTATTTTTTTGCATACCGCGCTTTCCTAAGACGCGTTATAAGCGTGTGCGCGTTATATGCGGTTTTACATAGCATGGACCCCTTAGCGCGTTATATGCGTGTGCGCGTTATATGCGTTTTTACTTCCTTAGCGTTATAGGCACACCCCTCTAGCGCGTTTTATATGTGTACTCTTGAAGAGGTGCTAAAACTCGTTTTTTTTTAAATCGATGAAATGGGAGAAAAAGATGTAGGCAATGTACAAAAATGAAAAATTATTGAAAAAAAATAACGAAAAAAACACCATAAAAATGAATAAAAGTTTATGTTGATTTCTAAAAATTTCAAAAAAATTAGTTAAAATGTTTTTGCTTCACACTGTTGCCGGCCTCTTCGTCGTCGTCTAAAACTTTAAACCCATCAAATTCAGAGCTATTGTCACTGCATTTATCATATGTATGGGCAGCAAGCAGACGCTTTTTCTCAAGTTTTGATGAGAAATAGTCGTCGTCTTTGTCCGCTTCTCCGGTTTAACTGGTGGCGGAATCTGTTTCGTTATTTTGATGACAAATCCCAACCTTCTTAAATCCATTACAAATTGTTTTTGGAGTTATCTTTTCTCAAGCCAAAGCCACCCACTTGCACACTTCAGAGTAAGATGCTCTAGTCGTCCCGAAGGCGTGAAGTCGTGTTCCCCAGATTGCATCCATTCGTCGCATTCTTGTCTGATAAATTGTTTGAACGGTTTATTAACTGCTATATATAGTGGCTGTAATTTGGAGGTAAGCCCACCAGCCATGATTCGTACCCATCCATAGTCGAGTGTTGTATTCAACATACCCCAAGAAAAGTGCTTACCAAACATTGTTTATCGGTGTTGGCGGTGGCGCAGATGGTAAGGTAGTAAGCATGATGCAAGGACTCCTTTTAATAATGCTATTATTAAGGAGTCCATGCATGATGCGAGGCGGTGTTGCTGATCCGACAGTCGTGGGTTTGAATTAGTGAATAATTAGGTAGTTTCAAAATTAAATTTAGTTTCAGTTTCAGTTTCGTTTTGGCATCATGAATTATTACAGTTTCGTTTTAGTTTTGAATTTTTCAATAATTTTAATTTCAGTTTAGTTTTGAATCAGTAATTATTATTACCGTTTCGTTTTCGTTTTGAATTTTTCAATAATTTTAATTTCAGTTTAGTTTTGCATCAGTAATTATTATTACCGTTTCGTTATAGTTTTTAATTTTTAAATAATTTTAATTTCAGTTTAGTTTTGCATCAGTAATTATTATTACCGTTTCGTTTTGAATTTATAATAGTTTCAGTTTTAATTTCAGTTTCGTTTGTAACCTCCCTATTTTGCAGTTGTAACTAAACACAAGTCAATTGAGAAACTGTTTATTCAATTTTACAATATTTCTCGAATTATAATTCCGGCTTAGTTCTTCCTGAAGCCTTTTTCTATTATATATATATATATATATATATATATATATATATATATATATATACATATATATATATATATATAAATATATATATATATATATATATATATATATATATATATATATATATATATATATATAGGGGAGAGTAGTACCGAATGGCCACACAATTTACACTTTTATTCAAATCAATCATAGAAAAAAACTATAAGTGATAGAATTAAAATTTTTTCACATAATGAAAGCAAAAACATTTCACTACTAAAAACTGCTTATTAAAACTTTTCAAATTATAAAAATGTTACAAAAAACGATAAATAATGCAACCTTTCCTTAAATTTCTGGGTGGCCACTCATGCATTTTTTATTATAGAAGACACAATTCTCACCAAATGGTAAGCCAAAATGTTTTATTTCACAGACAAGTCTTTATTAATGTTAATTAAAAAAATCTTTAAAGCATTTCGTCATTTTTAAAAAAGTTGTAGTCTACAATCCAATACTATATTGTTAAAAGTCAAAAGAAAATTTGATATGCCCATTTTTTCTCCTGGATTTTTGAAGGATTGGATCTCCTAGTTTCACAACAATTTGATCTAAATCTGCCTCACAAATACCTTTATCCCTAAACTAAATCTTGGCCTCTTCGATGTCTTTATCCTTGTACAAAAACTTCAAAAAACCAGCAGAAACTTTATCGCCTTTGACTTCCATGATTTTGCCTACATAATAGGTTTTCGAGTCAAAAAGATATTCAAAAATACACCAATCCCCTATTTTTTATCTTAGTGTTGTCAAGGGCAAAATGAGCATATATGTAGATTTTGTAAATGTTGATTCCCCGTCCGGCTCGATGTCTGGAAAGCTTTCGAAATATCTTTTCTTGCTGCAAGTTTTGATGTTTTTAATTTGGATCTCTTCAAATCTTTTTCTGCTTCACAGCTGCAAATTTAACTGGCAAGCAAGTTTTCAAAACATCTTCTTCTGCTCTTTCCATGTTATTTTGAGACTACCCCCCTTCAAAGCTGTAGATACTCGGTTTCTCATTTTGAAACATAACCATAAAACATTATTAAGTAGTGATTAATTAATATGTATATATCTTGAATATATTAAACAATTTCATTCTATTACATTAAAATTTTGATCAATAATGAGCCTCAACACATTTATGAAAATTCAAACATTCAGCAATACTGAATGACTATGGCCATTTAGTACGACCTTACAGTGGCCATTCAGTACGAACTGAGATGTACGAGCATTTTAGTGTGCTACGAGCAGAATAATAATTTTAGACATCCAAAATTTAGATTAAAATATTAATCATACATCTCTTTATTTACAAAAATTATCTTACAAAATATAACTATCAATATTTGATGAGAATAGAATAGTTCTAAACTGACTCGTTTTCACTTTTTCTTGCGAAAAACCAAAAAGCTCTATAAATGCCGAACGAAATACACGAGACACAAAAGAATAACATAGTAGAAAGAGTTCATATATATACACATTTTAAAAAAGAGATGGACGTAAAAAATAATTTAACAAATGAGAAAATCTCAGTGGCCGTTCAGTACAGTGGCCATTCAGTACGGTTCTCCCATATATATATATATATATATATATATATATATATATATATATATATATATATATATATATATATATATATATATATATATATATATATATATATATATATATATATATATATATATATATATATATATATATATATATATATATATATATATATTTATATATAAGTTTAAGTTTAAGTTTATTTGGATTTCAAGCGCCCTTTTGTGTAACACCTCAGGGCTCCTTTTACAATAAATTCAACAAAACAAAACAATAAAAATAAAGCAAAAAATAATATAAAACACAAAAATCAGCATGTCAGGAAAAATGAAATAATTTCTCTCTGATCATCAATTTGGATAGGATTTCGCAAACAGAAATGTCTTTAGCTCGGCCTTGAATAAACTCAATGTAGTGGCTTCTCGGATGCTGGCAGGCAACATGTTCCATGTTGCCGGTCCTGCTATACTGAAGGCTCGACAGCCGTAAGTTTTTGTTCGAGTTATGGGAACAACTAGATCACCACGACTAGCAGATCTGTGACGAGATAAGTAAGAATTTTTATCAGACACAGTGACACACAGCTCTTGCAAATATGAGGGGGCTTTGCCATGGAGCGCCTTGTAGACTAAAGTCCCAATTTTGAAAGTAATTCGCTCAGAGATACGCAGCCACCGGAGTTCAGTTTTCATTATTGCAGTCACATAATCATGTTTCTTTAGTCCACCAAAAAGACGAGCAGCTGCATTTTGAATACGTTGAATTTTTCCAACAGCACTAAGAGGTAAGCCTGTAAATAGAGAGTTGCAGTAGTCAAGTCTACTTACAACAAACGAATGCAGCAGGAGACGTGTTGCTTCACTTGTCAGAGACCTTCGTATGGTTCTAAGTTGTCGTAGTTGGAAAAAACAGGTTTTTGACAGTTTAGATATATGATCTTTCATGGAAAGCTCAGAATCGACATAAACACCTAGGTTTCGAACAACTTCTGTGGGGGCAACCATAGCCCCAGCAACTAACAAGGCTTTTGTTTTACTCTGTTGCAACTTTGATCTTGCACCTATCCAGATTAATTCAGTCCTATCGCCATTCAGTTTTAGACGATTAGAAGCCATCCACTGTTCAATGTTCTCTATGCAGGGCAATAAGCGAAGGTGAACATTCTCCGCATCATCAACAAAGCAGTGAACATATGTTTGGGTGTCGTCGGCATAGCAGTGTCCCTCGAGTCCAGAACGATGAATAATTTCAAGTAAATCAGTGGTTTACATATGTGGTGTATATATATATATATATATATATATATATATATATATATATATATATATATATATATATATATATATATATATATATATATATATATATATATATATATATATATACAGATATATATGTACATCTACAAACACACATATATATATCTATATATATAAAAATGAATGTTTGTATATATGTATATATGTATATATGTATATATGTTTATATGTTAATGTCCTTTATGCATTGCTACACCATTCATCCGATCGTAATGAAATTTTCACACAACCTTGAGAGGAGTCAAATATAAAAAAAAATTTGAAATCCGTCACAAAATGAGCGGAGCGGAGCGGGTGAGCGAGCGGGAACTATATATATATGTATGTGCGTATGTATGTGTGTATGTATGTATGTGTATGTGCATGTATGTGTGTCTGTGTGTGTGTGTTTATGTATGTACTAGCGGAGATACCCGGCGTTGCCCGGGTTTTTTAGAGGTTTTTCTAATGTTTGTCTCTTTCTCTCCCGTTTCCTTTCCCACCTGCTTTCCCACTCCCGTTCGCTTTCCCGTTTTCGGTCGTTTTCCCGCTGCCGGTCGCTTTCCCGCTCCCGGTCGCTTTACCACTCCCGGTCGCTTTCCCGCTCACGTTTGCTCTCCCATTCCCGCTCACGCTTGCTTTTCCGTTCCCGCTCGCTGTTCGTTCCGGGTCGCTTTCCCGTTTCTATAATAGACAAACTAACCCACAAACAATCATATATATATATATAGTCTTAGCAAATCTATTTTACGTTTTATAGGCTAACAGAAGTTATGAAAGAATGGAAAAGAAAAAATGAGCGTGAACGGGAGAGCAACCGTGACCGGGAATGGGAGAGCAAGCATGACCGGGAACGGGAGAGCAAGCGTGAGCGGGAACGGGAAAGCGACCGGGAACGGGAAAGCGACCGGGAACGGGAAAGCGACCGGGAACGGGAAAGCGACCGGGAACGGGAAAGCGACCGGGAACGGGAAAGCGACCGGGAACGGGAAAGCGACTGGGAACGCGGAAAGCGACCGGGAACGCGGAAAGCGACTGGAATCGGGAGAGCAAGCTTGGAAGGAAACGCGAGCAAGAGAGAAAATCGATAACAAAACTTCTGAGCGGGAAAGCGAACGGGAGCTGGAAAACGACCGAGAGCGGAAAAGCGACCGGGAACGCGACGAAAACGGGAAAGTGGAGAAGGAAACGGGAGCGAGAGAGACAAACATTAGAAAAACCTCTAAAAAAACCCGGGCAACGCCGGGTAACCCCGCTAGTATACATATATACAAAATACAGATATATATACATATATATAAACAGCAGATATATATGTACATATATAAAC
>OZ022240.1:18354135-18456635 GCA_963978895.1 Erpobdella octoculata | reverse complement strand
AGAGAGTTAAGTGAGATCATTAAAAAAAGATTTTGGCCAAAAGTTAAACCTGGATCAAACTGGAATGCATTCCAAAGTAAAGCAACTGATTTGACTTTACATGATGGCATTCTATTTATGGGTGTAAGAGCAGTAATTCCAAAAAAAAACTGCAACAGCGTATATTGAGTATGCTACATCAGGGTCATCCAGGAATTACGAGAATGAAAATGCTGACCAGACAGTCGGTGTATTGGCATGGAATCGATAGAGATATTGAAAGTATGGTGAAAACCTGTGATGCATGTCAAAAAGCAGCTAAAATGCCTATAAAAAACACGTTGTCACCATGGCCTGAACCATCACAGGCCTGGGAGAGAATTCACATTGATTTTGCGGGACCAATGGAGAATTCAATGTTTCTGGTTGTTGTGGACGCATATTCAAAATGGCCAGAAATAAGGAGTGCGACTACCTCAACAACGACAATTCGCGAGCTGAACAGAATGTTTGCTCGGTATGGATTTCCCAAGACATTGGTATCAGATAACGGAACACAATTTACTTCTATGGAATTTGAAAGATTTTGTCAGTCAAAATTTATCAGTCATATCCGAATACCTCCTTTTCATCCACAAAGTAATGGTCAAGCAGAAAGATTTATTGATACTTTCAAAATAACCATACAAAAGCTAAAAGATGAAGGAATTACCGAGGAATTGGTGCAAAAGTTTTTGTTGTGTTATAGATCTACACCATGCCTATCTAGTCCACATCAAAAATCTCCCGCAGAAAATTTTTTGGGGAGACAAATTAGAACACCACTATCAGACTTACAACTAAGTACTAAACAAGTAAATTAAAAACGAATTTTTAAAACCCAATGCTTTTATATGTAACTAGCGGGGTTACCCGGCGTTGCCCGGGGTTTTTAGAGGTTTTTCTAATGTTTGTCTCTCTCGCTCCCGTTCCCTTCTCCACTTTCCCGTTTTCGTAGCGTTCCCGGTCGCTTTTCCGCTCTCGGTCGCTTTCCCGCTCAGAAGTTTTGTTATCGATTTTCTCTCTTGCTCGCGTTTCCTTCCAAGCTTGCTCTCCCGATTCCAGTCGCTTTCCGCGTTCCCGGTCGCTTTACCGTTCTCGGTCGCTTTCCCGTTCCCGGTCGCTTTCCCGTTCCCGGTCGATTTCCCGTTCCCGGTCGCTTTCCCGTTCCCGGTCGCTTTACCGTTCTCGGTCGCTTTCCCGTTCCCGGTCGCTTTCCCGTTCCCGGTCGATTTCCCGTTCCCGGTCGCTTTCCCGTTCCCGGTCGCTTTCCCGTTCCCGGTCGCTTTCCCGTTCCCGGTCATGCTTGCTCTCCCATTCCCGGTCACGGTTGCTCTCCCGTTCCCGTTCACGCTCATTTTCTCTTTTACATTCTTTCATAACTTCTGTTAGCCTATAAAACGTAAAATAGATTTGCTAAGACTATATATATATATGAATGTTTGTGGGTTAGTTTGTCTATTATAGAAACGGGAAAGCGACCCGGAACGGACAGCGAGCGGGAACGGAAAAGCAAGCGTGAGCGGGAATGGGAGAGCAAACGTGAGCGGGAACGGGACAGCGACCGGGAACGGGAAAACGACCGGGAGCGGGAAAGCGACCGGGAGCGGGAAAGCGACCGGGAGCGGGAAAGCAATCGGCAGCGGGAAAACGACCGAAAACGGGAAAGCGAACAGGAGTGGGAAAGCAGGTGGGAAAGGATATGGGAGAGAAAGAGACAAACATTAGAAAAACCTCTAAAAAACCTGGGCAACGCCGGGTATCTCCGCTAGTACATACATAAACACACACACAGACACACATACATGCACATACACATACATACATACACACATACATACGCACATACATATATATATAGTTCCCGCTCGCTCACCCGCTCCGCTCCGCTTATTTTGTGATGGATTTCAAAATTTTTTTTTTATTTTTGACTCCCATTGACTCTCAAGGTTGTGTGAAAATTTCATTACGATCGGATGAATGGTGTAGCAATGCATAAACGCCATTAACATATATAGATACAAACATTCATTTTTATATATATAGATTAAAACACAAATTTTGCAATCAATTTTTTCTTATATTACTCTTTTATTTTATATTAAAGTCGAAATATCTTAATTATATCGAAATATCGAAATTAATTAAAATTAACTAAATTAATTGACTTATTGTAAAACTAATAATTGAATATTGCATTGTCTTCTATTTTGATCATGTATGCAAAATTTGAAAAAAATCTATCATCAGGAAGTGACTCAAGAATTGATTGCAAGATTTGAAACAGACAGAGAAACAATCAGACAGACAGAGAAACAAACAGACAGACAGAGAAACAAACAGACAGACAGAGAAACAAACAGACAGACAGAGAAACAAACAGACAGACAGAGAAACAAACAGACAGACAGAGAAACAAACAGACAGACAGAGAAACAAACAGAGACGACAAGTTAATAAAAGCATTGGTAAAAAGACGAAAAGCAATCAGAAAAAAAGTCTTGCATGAAGAGACAGTTTGACAAAAGGAATGGGGCAAGACCGAGAGTTTTTAAAGAACAAGATGCGCGGTGTACGCTAGATATTATAAAAATCCAAACCATCCCAGATGGATACCAGGGAAGATTTTAAAAAGAATTGGAAAAACGGTTTACGAAGTCGAGATTGACAGAAGGATTACAAAAAGGCATACAAATCAATTAAGACCAAGGAATTTAGATTGGGCACTTAAAGAAATGTTTGAGACATTCGACATGCCAGTGCCCCTTCAAGATAAAAGTGATGGAGAGAAAGCCCCGGTAAGAATTGTGTTCCCAGAAGAGGAAGAGATGTTGGAACCAGACATAAACGCAACCCCTCGGGTTACGGAGAATGAGGATGGAGAGAATAGACAAGGAGACCATGTTCCGAGTCATATAGATAATGAAGCCAATCCGGAGGAATTGTCACACATTCCAACAGGAATAGAACCGAGGCAAGACCTAAACGTTATTGCAACCCTCCAAAACGGATAGTACTGGACCCCATTAGGAAATCATATGATTTTCTATAAAGAGGGGGAGGTGTTATATATATATATATGTTTGTATATATATATATATATATATATATATATATATATATATATATATATATATATATATATATATATATATATATATATATATATATATATATATATATATATATGAGTTTTTATTCTATTTCCTTCTTAATCATATCATGAACAAACAAATTTATATTAAGAATATTATATCAGAGAGATCTAGTAAGTGTTTAGCAACCACTTAGGTAGATTATATTATTACCATTTAATTAGAATAATAAAGATATAACACACCCTAGTCTTATCATAAGACTAGTTTTTAAAAAAGGTTTTTCTATGTATTTTTATTTAAGCTTGGGTTAATATTGGTGTAAGCAGGTTTACCAATTGTGCTTATTTATTTTTCAAATTCCTGACCCGTTTTATAGATACAAAATCCCATGCCCGGTGCTGTTCATTTTCATTACCACAAAAACCCATGGCTCAGCTCAATAGTCTTGGCCTATGCTGATTTTGGTCTGGCCCGATCTGTTTTATAACCCTTACTAGCGGGGTTACCCGGCGTTGCCCGGGGTTTTTAGAGGTTTTTCTAATGTTTGTCCCTCTCGCTCCCGTTTCCTTCTCCACTTTCCCGTTTTCGTCGCGTTCCCGGTCGCTTTTCCGCTCTCGGTCGTTTTCCAGCTCCCGGTCGCTTTCCCGCTCAGAAGTTTTGTTATCGATTTTCTCTCTTGCTCGCGTTTCCTTCCAAGCTTGCTCTCCCGATTCCAGTCGCTTTCCCGTTCCCGGTCGCTTTCCCGTTCCCGCTCACGCTTGCTCTCCCGTTCCCGGTCATGCTTGCTTTCCCATTCGGTCACGGTTGCTCTCCCGTTCCCGTCCCCGTTCACGCTCATTTTCTCTTTTCCATTCTTTCATAACTTCTGTTAGCCTATAAAACGTAAAATAGATTTGCTAAGACTATATATATATGAATGTTTGTGGGTTAGTTTGTCTATTATAGAAACGGGAAAGCGACCCGGAACGGACAGTGAGTGGGAGCGGGAATGCGACACGGAACGGACAGCGAGCGGGAGCGGGAATGCGACCGGCAGCGGGAAAACGACCGAAAACGGGAAAGCGAACAGGAGTGGGAAAGCAGGTGGGAAAGGAAACGGGAGAGAAAGAGACAAACATTAGAAAAACCTCTAAAAAAACCCGGGCAACGCCGGGTATCTCCGCTAGTACATACATAAACACAGACACACATACATGCACATACACATACATACATACACACATACATACGCACATACATATATATATATATAGTTCCCGCTCGCTCACCCGCTCCGCTCATTTTGTGACGGATTTCAAAAAATTTTTCTCTATATTTGATTCCCCTTGACTCTCAAGATTGTGTGAAAATTTCATTACGATCGGATGAATGGTGTAGCAACGCATAAACGCCATTAACATATATACATACAAACATTCATTTTTATATATATAGACTAGCAGTGCCCGTAGCGGCTTCGCTCGCATGAAATTAGAGAGTTTGAACCATGCATCCATAGTAGAGATCATTTTTTTAGGTCTCGGCTCGGCCCGTCGACAACTTAGCCCAGCCCGTTTTAAAAACCTAAACTCCTGGCCCGGAACAGCCCGTTTGAATTAGGCCCGGCCCATTCTTACAGGCCTAGAAGTTCTATATACTTGATGAAAAACTTCGGCCCGTCCCACCTTGACTTCAGGTTTGGCCCGGCCCAACTGAAGACCCTAAAATCACTAAAATATCTATATACTTGGTGAAAAACCTCGGCCCGTCCCACTTTGATCTAAGGTTTGGCCTGGCCCGTGTGAAGACTCTAAAACAACGGCTTGGCCCAACCGGTGATAAACTGGACTTAGCTACTTTTAACCAGCACAAAACTTCAAATTACTAATTTTTACATTTGTAGCACTTACAGTTTTTGAGTAGCAGTTATTTTGAAATCAAATAACCCATATTTCCACCCCACATTTGAGGTCCTGGAAACCAAATTTTTTAAAAATGTTGAAACACTTATATCATTATTTTTTGAGTAAATACTAAATACTAATTTTGACATCTGTAGCATTCACAGTTTTTGAGTAGCATATACTTTAAAAACCAAAGAAACCTTTTTTCACCCCACATTTGAGATCATGAAAACCAAAATTTCATATATCCTTATTTTTAGAGTAGAAACTAAATACTAATTTTTACTTTTGTAGCATTTACAGTTTTTGAGTAGCAGTTACTTTAAACACCAAGTAACCCAATTTTCCACCCCACATTTGAGGTCCTGAAAACCAAATTTTCAAAAAATAGTGAAACACGTATATCATTATTTTTAGAGTAGAAACTAAATACTAATTTTTACTTTTGTAGCATTTACAGTTTTTGAGTATCAGTTACTTTAAAAACCAAGTAATCCTATTGTCCAGCCCAAATTTAAGGTCCTGGAAACCAAATTTATAAAAAAATGGTGAAACACGTATATCTTTATTTTTAGAATAGAAACTAAATACTAATTTTTAAATCTGTGGTATTTACAGTTTTTGAGTAGCAGTTACTTTAAAAAACAAATAACCCTATTTTCCACCCCACATTTGAAGTCCTGGAAATCAATTTTTCAAAAAATGCTAAAACACGTATTTCATTATTTTTGGAGTATAAACTAAATACTAATTTTTATTCCTGTAGCATTAACAGTTTTTGAGTAGAAGCTACTTTAAAAACCAAATAACCCAATTTTCCAACCCACATTTGAGGTCCGGGAAACCGAATTTTCAAAAAATGGTGGAACACATATCTTTTTATTTTTCAAAAAGAATCTATATACCAAATTTCAAAATCTCCTCAATTTTGGTTTTCGAGATATACATTATTTTAGAAAAAAGTTTGTTTTCCAGTTTTTTCCCCTCAGGAGCAAAATTTTCAAAAATCCTTTCTTAGCGGATGTTTACGCTATAAAAGTAATATAAGTTCCAAATTTCACGTTCCTAGGATGAGGCGTTTGAGCTCAGCAGTGATTATCAGTCAGTCATCTGTCAGTCAGTCAGTCAGTCAGTCAGTCAGTCAGTCAGGACATGTTCTTTTATATATATAGATATGAAGTCCCGCAGTGAACACGTCCCGTGTAGGGCTTTAGTCTGGTACCAACTCTGATAAATGTTTTGTGAGAACAATTTTTTTAATGTTACACCGATGAAATAGAAAACACATTGTGAACAAGTAAATTAAAAACGAATTTTTAAAACCAATGCTCTTATATGTAATTAAAACACAAATTTTGCAATCAATTTTTTCTTATATTATTACTCTTTTATTTTATACTAGCAGTGCCCGTAGCGGCTTCGCTCGCATGAAATTAGAGAATTTGAACCGTGCATCCATAGGTGGCAGCTCGGCCCGTCGACAACTTTGCCCAGCCCGTTTCAAAACCAAAATTCCTGGCCCGGCACGGCCCGTCTAATTAGGGCCCGGTCCGTTTTTACAGGCCTAGAAATTCTATATACTTGATGAAAAACTTCGGCCCGTCCCACCTTGACTTCAGATTTGGCCCGGCTCGTCTGAAGACCCTAAAATCACTAAAATGTCTATATGCTTAGTGAAAAACCTCGGCCCGTACCACCTTGATTTAAGGTTTGTCTCAAAAATGCACATTGGCAAGAGATTATCACTAATTAAATAAAATAGAGTGCTACACATTTCACAATTATATGACAGTAAAAAACATTGAGAAAAGCGTAAAAAATTATTTTCGTGTATTTTCCAAACATTTTTTTATAAATTTTATACCAATAGAAAAGAAAAAAGCTACTAATTTTTTTAGCCTGGCCCATAAAAAGACCCTAAAATAACGGCTTGGCCCGACTGGTGATAAACTGGACTCAGCTACTTTTAACCGGCACAAAACCTCAAAATACTAAGTTTTACATCTGTGATACTTGCAGTTGTTAAGTAGCAGTTATTTTAAAATCAAATAACCCTTATTTTGACCCCACATTTGAAGTCATGGAAACCAAAGTTTTAAAAAATGGTGAAACACGTATATCTTTTTTTTGAGTAGATACTAAGTAATAATTTTTACATCTGTAGCAATTACAGTTGTTGAGTAGCAGTTACTTTAAAAACCAAATAACCCTATTTTCCACCCCACATTTGAAGTCCTGGAAACCAAATTTTCAAAAATGGTGAAACCCGTATATCATTATTTTTAGAGCAGAAACTAAATACTAACTTTTATTTTTGTAGCATTCACAGTTTTTGAGTAGCAGATACTTTAAAAACCAAGTAATCCTATTGTCCACCCCACATTTAAGGTCCTGGAAACCAAATTTGTAAAAAATGGTGAAACACGTATATCTTTATTTTTAGAATAGAAACTAAATACTAATTTTTACATCTGTGGTATTTACAGTTTTTGAGTAGCAGTTACTTTAAAAAACAAATAACCCTATTTTCCACCCCACATTTGAAGTCCTGGAAACCAAATTTTTAAAAAATGTTCAAACACGTATTTCATTATTTTTGAAGTAGAAACTAAATACTAATTTTTACTCCTGTAGCATTCACAGTTTTTGAGTAGCAGCTACTTTAAAAACGAAATAACCCAATTTTCCAACCCACATTTGAAGTATTTTTTTATTTTTCAAGAAGAATCCATACACCAAATTTCAAAATCTCATTCTTGGTTTTTGAGATATACATTGTTTTAGAAAAAAGTTTGTTTTCCAGTTTTTCCCCCTCAGGAGCAAAATTTTCAAAAATCCTTTCTTAGTGGATGCTTACGCAATAAAAGTAATATAAGTTCCAATTTTCACGTTCCTAGGATGCAGTGGCGTCGCCAGCTTTTTAATCCAGGGGGAGCAGCAATGTAGCAAATTAAAAATAAGCAATCAATGTACCAGATTTCGGGAAAATTTTAGACAATACCCGTGTAATCGGTTACAAAATTATTTAGAATTTCTGTGATTAATTGATTTACACAGTGATACAGTAGAATATATGTTTTGAAGCGTTCACAGTGTTTTGAATTAATGAATATTGAATTTATTTCAGACAAATTTGAATTTCTATTTAATAATCAAATAATTACACAGCACATATTGATTGATTATTGATTGTTGATATTACTATGAATATGATGATTGGTGATATTGATATAACGTTACTAGCCTGCTACTAGTCTGTTGATTTTTGAACTGTTCACTGACACTGACACACTGTTGTACTAACTTGAACAATGTCAATGAAAACAAAACATTGAAAATTAAATCAAACGAATACGTCGATTTTCAGCGTGCGCGAATCTGTCAACGATATTGTCCAGTGATGCCTGTTTCAGAACATCCTGTTCTACACTGCACAATACTAAATACTGAAGACGATCTTGCGCCATGGTTGAACGCAGTTTATTTTTGATTAAAGCCAGCTTACTAAAAACACGTTCGCATCCAGCACTTGTTACAGGAACTGCGATTAAAAATGGAATACAAACGTCGAAGTTCTTCCATGCATGGCGGACTACGTAAGTACTATAAAAAGACGCTATCCTTTATATATTTACCGCGTTGTCCGCACTGCGGACTCCGCAGGACCGCAGAAGCAATTAATCAGCTTCGAAATTACGACAATTTAATTTTTCAGGGGGAGCACGTGCTCCAAGTGCTCCCATGTGGCGACGCCATTGCTAGGATGAGGCGTTTGAGCTCGGCGTTGATTATCAGTCAGTCAGTCAGTCAGTCAGTCAGTCAGTCAGTCAGTCAGTCAGTCAGGACATGTTCTTTTATATATATATATATATATATAGATAGAAACTAAATACTAATTTTTACATCTGTGGTATTTACAGTTTTTGAGTAGCAGTTACTTTAAAAAACAAATAACCCTATTTTCCACCCTACATTTGAAGTCCTGAAAACCAAATTTTCAAAAAATGCTAAAACACGTATTTTATTATTTTTGGAGTAGAAACTAAATACTAATTTTTACTCCTGTAGCATTTACAGTTTTTGAGTAGCAGCTACTTTAAAAACCAAATAATCTAATTTTCCAACCCACATTTGAGGTCCGGGAAACCGAATTTTTAAAAAATGTTGAAACACGTATTTTTTAATTTTTCAAGAAGAATCCACATACCAAATTTCAAAATCTCCTCATTTTTGGTTTTCGAGATATACATTGTTTTAGAAAAAAGTTTGTTTTCCAGTTTTTTCCCCTCAGGAGCAAAATTTTCAAAAATCCTTTCTTAGTGGATGCTTACGCAATAAAAGTAATATAAGTTCCAAATTTCACGTTCCTAGTATAAGGCGTTTGAGCTCGGCGTTGATTATCAGTCAGTGAGTCAGGACATGTTCTTTTATATATATAGATATATATATATATATATATTACCACTTACAGTTTTTGAGTAGCAGTAATTTTTAAAATCAAATAACTTTATTTTCCACCTTACATTTGAGGTCCTGGAAACCAAATTTTCAAAAAATGCTAAAACACGCATTTCATTATTTTTGGAGTAGAAACTAAATACTAATTTTTACTTCTGTAGCATTAACAGTTTTTGAGTAGCAGCTACTTTAAAAACCAAATAACCCAAAAAATGATGAAACACGTATATCTTTTTTTTTTTGAGTTGATACTAAGTATTAATTTTCACATCTGTGGCAATTACAGTTGTTGAGTAGCAGTTAATTTAAAAACCAAATAACCCTATTTTCCACCCCACATTTGAAGTCCTGGAAACCAAATTTTCAAAAAATTGTGAAACCCGTATAATCATTATTTTTAGAGTAGAAACTAAATACTAATTTTTACTTTTGTAGCATTAACAGTTTTTGAGTAGAAGCTACTTTAAAAACCAAATAACCCAATTTTCCAACCCACATTTGAGGTCCGGGAAACCAAATTTGTAAAAAATGGTGAAACACGTATATCTTTATTTTTAGAAAAGAAACTAAATAATAATTTTTACATCTGTGGTATTTACTGTTTTTGAGTAGCAGTTACTATAAAAGACAATTAGCCCTATTTTCCACCCTACATTTGAAGTCCTGGAAACCAAATTTTCAAAAAATGCTAAAACACGTATTTCATTATTTTTGGAGTAGAAACTAAATACTAATTTTTACTCCTGTAGCATTAACAGTTTTTGAGTAGAAGCTACTTTAAAAACCAAATAACCCAATTTTCCAACCCACATTTGAGGTCCGGGAAACCGAATTTTCAAAAAATGGTGAAACACGTATCTTTTTATTTTTCAAAAAGAATCTATATACCAAATTTCAAAATCTCCTCATTTTTGGTTTTCGAGATATACATTGTTTTAGAAAAAAGTTTGTTTTCCAGTTTTTTCCCCTCAGGAGCAAAATTTTCAAAAATCCTTTCTTAGCGGATGTTTACGCTATAAAAGTAATATAAGTTCCAAATTTCACGTTCCTAGGATGAGGCGTTTGAGCTCGGCGTTGATTATCAGTCAGTCAGTCAGTCAGTCAGTCAGGACATGTTCTTTTATATATATAGATTAAAGTCGAAATATCTTAATTATATCGAAATATCGAAATTAATTAAAATTAACTAAATTAATTGACTTATTGTAAAACTAATAATTGAATATTGCATTGTCTTCTATTTTGAGCATGTATACAAAATTTGAAAAAAATCTATCATCAGGAAGTGACTCAAAAATTGATTGCAAGATTTGAAACAGACAGAGAAACAGACAGACAGAGAAACAGACAGACAGAGAAACAGAGACGACGAGTTAATAAAAGCATTGGTAAAAAAATAGTTGTCTTTACAAATATCTTAATGTTTTTAAATGAAAATCAATAAACAGAAATTTTACAATGCATACTACTTATTTGCTAACTCAAGACGCTGCCCCAAGTTCCCAAAATCATGCATTCAACTTTGATAGCTACTTAAAACAATTCCAAACTTTAAACACTTTTCTTCCAAAAGAGAAGATTGCCGGTATGAAGTATTCGCAGCTACTTTTCAAAAAAACTCTTTCAAATCTTCTCCAAAAACCTTGTAGCTATTTGTTTTCTAAAAATAATTTTTTCCGCTAAATCCTTAATGGGAGCAATTTCCCCTTTGCCTCCCCGAAAATGACGCCCCTGATCAAACCTGCCCGTTAGCATTTTCGCCAATGTCCGACAGTATAAGACAGGGAGATAAATACTATCATCTGATTGGATAGTTTTAAATGACTAGGTCACATACAACCATAGATATCTATCCATATTTGCATACATTATGCTCTTGAAGCTTGCTAATATTTTCGTTTGAATTTTTTTATTTTGGTCAAATTAACCTTTACACTTTTATTTAGAAACAACTATACATAGTTTTATGATTAATAACAATTTTTATTTAAAATTAACATGATTGTAGTATCTATGGACTGTAGGCCATAAGTTATTTAAAGCTGAAAATTATTGTTTTATACTATTTTAATACTATTGTTTTAATACTATTTTGATACTATTGTTTTAATACTATTTTAATACTATTTTAATACTATTGTTTTAATACTATTTTAATACTATTGTTTTAATACTATTTTAATACTATTTTTTTAATACTATTTTAATACTATTTTAATACTATTGTTTTAATACTATTTTAATACTATTGTTTTAATACTATTTTAATACTATTGTTTTAATACTATTTTAATACTATTGTTTTAATACTATTTTTATTGATACTTATAATAGTTCTTACAATCATTCTAATATTTGTATGTGGCTTCTATATTGAGCCATTTAGACAAAAAAGGCCATACACATTTTTGTATCTACTTTGATATAGCTTGTCTCCACAATTCTTCTTTTACAACTGCCTTTGCCATATACACCAAATAAAAGCTTGCTGGACCTGTAACATTAAAGTATTCAAGACCTTTTGTCATGTTTCTGTTACAGATAAATAAATAACTCAGCTAATCTAACATGTATATCATCATCATCATCATCATCATCATCATCATCATCATCATCATCATCATTTATTTTTGAAACGTCCCTATTCCACGCTATGCTAGGGTTGGACGTTTTTCCATATCAGGCCCCTCCACAAGTCACGATCCAGGGCAGACTGCCGCTTCAGGCCGAGCTCATCCATGTCTTTCTTCACACATTCCCACCAAGTCTTCCTACTTCTACCTTTACTTTTCACTCCTACAACATCCACATCTCTAATTGCCGAAACCCAATCATCTGCACTTTTACGCTCCAAATGTCCAAACCACCTTAGTCTTCCACGCCTCACCACATCAGCCACACAAGGAACATTCAGAAGGCTATACAAATCCACACTACGTGCACGATCATTCAACGAAACACCACACATCCATCTAACCATTATACGCTCTGCCCTTTCTAAACTTCTTAGATTCTCCACCTTCATAGACCATGTTTCAGTGCCATAAACAAGGACACTTTGAACACATGCCCTATACACCTTTCCTTTCACATGAAAGGATGCACCACGGGTGGTCAAGATAGGAGATAACTCTTTGGGATGCACCACGAGTGGTCAAGATAGGAGATAACTCTTTGTAATAACAAAATTAACAAATTTTAGTTACTAACAAAAATTTAGATATTTTTAAACTAATGCAACATTTTTAGGCTTTAAATGTATTATGAGAAACATGACATTTTAGATTTAGATGATTAAAAATCATTAAAAAAATTATCAGTTTTATTGATTTCTTTGATTTTAATTGAGAACAACAGTAGAATAACTATTCAGCTTTATTATATTACAAAATTATCTCAGTTCTTGATTATGAGGCCAATATAAAAAATTAAAACACAATTATTTTTGCACTAATAACTGGGAAGTCAAATAATTAAACAACACTGAATACTGAAATATTGTCAACTCATGACAATTCAGGAATTTATTAAAACAAATAATGCTAGAGTTTGAACTTTGAAAAAATGTTTTGGATCAAAGCAATGAAGCACAATTTTTTCACGCTGTTTTGTTTATGTGTCTGTTTGTTTAGGTCTTAAAGAAATCAATGTTACTATGCACTCTTATCACATTCTTGTCCTTAGCATGCTGACAGAGTAGAATTTGGTTGAAAATATATTATCAATTTCCTGGGAAAGTTTCAGATATGTTCCAGCTAGTCCTATTTATCTCCATGAACAACTTAGTTGAGCCATTTCTGCATTAAATAAACAACTAATAAGATAAATTGCACAGTATCATAATTTTTTAGATTAGAATAACTGTTTGTAATGATATATTTTTTTAGAATAGAAACCTTTTGCATTATTAATTCACTAAAAAAAATCAAATTCCATTTGTTAAACTTTTGTCAAAAGTTATTATTTGTCAGTCAATTAATAATTAAAATAGTTTATTTGTCTTTCAGTTTATTGACTAGGCTTGGCTTATGGCTTATATGATTGGAAAAGCTTCATTCCAAATATTGATGATCTCTGGTTGACAGAATGACAAGTTGAATTTTCTAGTCTATTTAACTATTTAGTTACATACATGGAGTGTCAAATAACTTAGTCGGCAACTTTGTCAATCTTTATCCACCGGAAAAACTCATAACGGCCAACAACTATAAAATAAACAACATCGGAAAACAACGCGCGTCTATATATATTTGCATAATTTATGTGACTTTTTTAATTCAAAATTATCCAATCAGGTGGCATTATTTTTCTTCCTGTCTTATACCGTCGGACATTGGCGAAAATGCTGCCCGCTATACCAATAATCTAAGGTTAGCCCCAAAGTGATCCAAACGTCCAAAAAATCCAGTCAACAGTTAGGTTATTTGTTAAATCCGCGGCCGGAAAAAATCCGGAAACATTAATTTTTGCTTCAGCATTCATTTATATTACAAATAATTACTGCTGTAAAAACTTGCCGTTAAATCATCTGATCTTATTTAGACAAATAAAAGTGCCATTTTCAACTTTTTTGTTGGACCTACCAAAGGAGGTCTAAATGTTTTTTTAAAGATATTATTTCAAATAAATTTTGCAGTGAATTGGTGTAAAAAAAGGCTCGAAATTTTCAAATAAATGCCAAATATCAGAACTATTGATGGTCTATCAATCAATCAAATAAACTTTTAAAGCGCTTTTTCTTAAATTCAAAGCTCTTTCTCTCCAATAAATTCGCTAAATAAAAATGTTCTAAAAACCACAAAAAACACAATAAATTACAACATGCATACCTAATTAGAAAACGATCTAGAGGTAAATTTAGTAAAGATAAAGTCTTATGATAGATACAGTTAAACACAATGAAGTCGCAAGCTAAGTAAAAAACAAGTAAAGAAAAAAACGAGTTTTTCAACACAAACTTTTATTTCAAATACATTCAATTTAGAAATACGAAAGATAACCAAATTATGTTTTTTAATTAAATCATTTATTGTCATCCAATATAAAGCTATGCTGAAAGTTTCAGCTTCCTTAAGCTAGTCAAAAAGCTGGTTAAATTTTACTTGTAAGATTTGCGTACAGAGAAGACACCCACAAACAGAGATTGCAAGTTGAATAAAAGTTTGTAATTAAAGTTGGAATTTTTTGTTAAAACGTACAAGGGGACCCGGGCTTTTCGGGCCCTCTTCCTGGATCACCCGCTGAAAATGATTTAGAAATAATTCACTTTGAAGTGTGTCATGGCTAGGTGTGTGTGCTAGGTTAGCTGAGTTGGTAGAGCGTTAGCCTTGAATGTAAGAGCTTCACGGTTCGACTCCCACTCACTGCCTAGTAGCCATGTCAACGAAAACCTAGCGGGTAAAGTAGTTCTCTCCGTGAGGCATGTAAAGGAACAGCGCCTTTGAACAACGCGGAAAAAGCGCTCTATAAATTATCAAACATTTACATTTACATGGCTTGCATTTTTCCGTGGCTTTGTAATGATCTTATTTGGTTCCGATGAGGGAGGGGGGAAAATAAGCTAATAAGCAAAATGTGAGTTGGACCATGGCCGGATTGGCCCATGCTGGATCCACCAGTAGTTTTTAGAACTGTGCTTTAAATATTAGTGGTGTCTACATATATCTGCGTCGTCTAATAGTCATGTTTTGTAAATATTTTTCACCTTGACGTTTTTTTTCAGTCTCTATTTTTTTTGACAAGGTGAATAATTTTTTATACGCATGCGCGGAGTTTGATTTAGCTTTTTGAACAGCCTTATAATTATAAAAAGTTCAATAAAAAACTGAGAAATATACATTACATTACTAACTGTTTTGGAACAATGTTTTGTAGGCTCAGTAAGTTAGTGTAGTTGAGTCTCTAATATGGATTACAATAATATTTCTATTTAATTTATTCAATATCATTAAATTGCAACATAAGATTAAAAAAAACTTCCTTAAGTGGTTAGTCAGATGATTAGCATGTTTACATCGGTGATTTATATAATCGAAGGCCTTCTATTAATAGCATGGTGTTGTCTAGACGTCCTTACCTTCGCTGATCTCATGGCGCGTCTTGGCCGATGTCCTTATAAAACGGTTGCTATTTTGCCAATTTATTATATTTTATTTTAAGTTTTATGTTTTTAAGTAAAATGCCGCAAATTAAGTTGCGAAAATTGTGGCTTAAGAAATATATGCGCATAGTTTCGTTAGGTTTGTAAAAGTTGATTAGTTTTAAACTTAAACTTTAAGTTTATAGTTTAGTTTAGAGTTTTAGAGTTTAGTAGTTTAGTTTAGTTAGTCTGTGTCTTTATTTTTAGTACACTTTTTTCTCGTCTTAAGTTTAGATTACGAATCTTAAATCATCTATTATAAGAAAATAAGATAAATCATCGGAAAGCGTCAGTTAATTTTCCCTCCTAGCTGACCTAGCCCTGGCCGTCCTAGCCCAAGCTTAAAAGGACTGTTCTAGAATTTAGACTTTCCCTAGTCGCCTATTTTTAGACTTTAGACAGCAAGAGGTTTCCATACATCGGCGAGTTTATTTTAATTTTACTTGCATTTTCGTTTCTGTTCAACTCATATTAAATTTGTTTTTAACACTGTTGTTTTTCATTTTATTTGGCTAACGAAATTTTGAAGTAATAATGAAACTAAAATACAAATTTCAACATAAATTATCAAAAGATTGATTTTTTGAATTTTACATTTCAGGCAATCTATTATAATTAATTATAAAAATGTTTCTGTCATTTCTAAGGAATATCTAAATATTTATTCAATTCAAGGAATAAATAAAAAATCAATTGGTTAATCCATTTATTAAAATTAAAACTTAAATTAAAGAATTTAAATTTGTACTTTAAAAAAATAAAACATTTCAGTGCAGTTAGCTTTAATTTTCTATATGAAAACCTTCATTAGATAGCCTGATCAATACTTCATATTATAAAAAGGAAACTTAAATTGACAAATTTAAATTTATAGTTTTGGAAAATTTAAAAAATTAAACTTTTTAGCTTTAAGCTTGTCTTAATGAATATTAATTAGGTCCGTGCTCATTGGCTAAATTTTGTTGTATCGGTCGTATCGGTATCGGCAATGTGTTTAAAGTGAGTTTTGTTGTTTACAAGCACTAATTATCATTTGACTAAGGTCAAGAATTTTCGCCTTGATATTGACTCAGCTCGAACAAAGGAATTAACCTGCTCCAAATGTCCAAACCACCTTGGTCTTCCATGCCTCACCACATCAGCCACACAAGGAACATCCAGAAGGCTATACAAATCCACACTGCGTACATGATCATTCAACGAAACACCACACATCCATCTAACCATCATACGCTCTGCCCTTTCTTAGATTCTCCACCTTCATAGACTATGTTTCAGTGCCATAAACAAGGACACTTTGAACACAGGCCCTGTACACCTTTCCTTTCACATGAAAAGATGCACCACGGGTAGTCAAGATAAGAGATAACTCTTTGAATTTAGCCCAGGCAGAACACACTCTAGCTCTCACCGCCTCTTTTACACCTCCTCCTGCACCTAATGTGTCACCTAGGTAACAGAACTTGGTCACACACTCCACCTTTACACCTGGTTCAACCTCAACCTCACCCAACAACTTTTCCTGAGCAGAACCACCAACCACACAACTCTTGCAACGGAAGCCAACAAGATCTTTCAAACTACCCAAAATGCCACTGCACCTTTTATGAACCCAACTCTTAAAATCCACACAACAAATAGAATTGGAGCCAACACCTTTTCTGCATACACTGCATGGCCATTTACCCGACTTCTTCACCTGTCCCATTCCGACCCGACACTTCATGATTTTTGTTTTACTCGCATTCACACTGTCAGCTATAAAGATAAAAAATGGTGGCGCTGCAATCGTAAAATAAAATAATAAATAATGAAATTTAAAAAAAATCTGTCATTTTTGATGGGATATCTCTAGTATATATAATATAATAGCCCACGACTGTGTAAGACATTTTTGCGTGACGATTTACTATCTATGGTAAATTAAATTATATATAATGGAAATAAATAAGTATATAAATAATTTTTTTATATAATTTAATTAAAGTAAATATTTTTAATTTATTCAAATATTAAAAGTTACTTCGCAATTCAACACTGTCAGCCCTAAAGATAAAAAAGGTGGAACTGCAATAGAAAACTAATAAATAGGGCTCTGCCAGAATACCGGTATACCGGCCCGTTTTTGGCAAATACCGATTCCGCCGGTATGAAGGGTGCCGGAACCGATATTGAACAATCGGCTTTCAGCACATCACTCATAAAAGACAAAAGATGGAAAGACCTACAGCAGCAGGATGGGCAGTGCAATTTACCTGTATGCCCATTATTTGCTACACTTCAAATACGGACAACCGTTCTTAGGAATAGCATAGCACTAACCGACCATGGACAGTAACACTCAGAGATGTTGCGAGTACGAGTAGGATTACCATGGTAACGAGTAAGGCTGGGCCCGATTAATCGGCTCACGCATAATCGGGCCGATTATTGCCGTAATCGGCATAATCGGCAAGGGAAAAAATAATCGGTGCCTATTAAACTTTTTCTGAAAAACTATGTAACCATAGAATATGTAACCATAACAGAAGATTTCTGGAGTTCCCATATAGATTTTGATGCAACTGTTATTGAATCAGGTCCCTTATAACAAGTACGACAACTAATAAAAAAATCTTTCACCGTGCAGTGAATGAAAGTTGAAATAATAGAAATAAAAATGACATCAAAGGAAACGTCGGCATTTTAAAAACATTCTTCAGTCATTCGAATGAAAGTAAAGTATTGATTGAAAGAAAATTAAATTGATAAAAGAATATAAAAATGACATAAAAAATTGGGCAGCAGGTTTTGAAAATTAACTGGTTTAAAAATTAAATTATCAAAAAGAATTAAAATTTTTAATTCTCTTTGATCTTGCTGATAACCACTAACCATTATCACGGCGAGAGCATGAAAGCAGCAAAATACGCCCTTTTATTATGGCGGTATGTTTTGGAACAAGCATTTTCATTAAAGAAATAGTAATTATAAAATAATCGGTATCGGCAATTTTAATAATCGGCTATACGCGGTATCGGCATAATCGGCAAAAATTCATATCGGAACAGCCTTAGTAACGGGTACGAGTACTTTAAAAATGTACCACGGTTTCGAGTACGAGTACTTAAAAAACATACTCGAGTATGAGTACCAAGTACTACATCTCTGGTGACTCTAACGCACTTTCAAACACTATTTCTAGCCATTTTCAGGCTTTTGACATTATATCGGTACTGGTAGTACCGGTTTTTGTCCCGGAAATACCGGTACCGGCAAAAAAACTATACCGGCACAGCCCTACTAATAAATAATGAAATTTCAAAACAATCAGTCATTTTTGACGGTTATCTCTAGTGTATTGGCTGATTATCCATAATTAATGTTTTCAAATGATAAATGTTATCACCTCGTTCTTGCCATAGTTTGGTTCACTTTGGCTGGCACTTGCAGGTTGAACTGCAATTGGATTAAAATTACTTTAATGTACATACAAATGCAATATCATGTACCGAATAATGACATGGGGGCAGATTTTTTTTATTCCATCACATTATCGTAGAGCTATTAACAATCTGTTCAATTTTCACGGACCACTTCCAAAACTGCTGTCTCCACAAAAATGTCTCGAATAAATTTCATTCCCACACTTCATAAATTACACCTATAAAAATGGGTCAACTAAACATCAATCATTTCTATTGGAAAACAAAGAATTTGGAAAAATTGATTTGGGCCAGCCCACACAAAGATTTCTAGCCTAACAAAAGTTTTAGACTGCTCACTCCATTTCAAACCCAGTGATTTAATCACCAACAGTCCCGACAGTAAAGCTATTATGCTCCACTGGACGTCTGAAGTTCACAGTAGGTTGTCAAGCCTACTGCCCTGCCATCCATGTTTCTCAATGCTCCAAAGTTATTTGTTGTTTACCAGTGTACTTGTCAGAAGGAAACAACTAATGCCACATCATTACACAGAAGAGAGCAAGAATGGAAGTCTTCGAGAAGTTATTTCGCGAGAGTGAAAACATCTTTTCTGCCATCAGCCACATTAATCAGATTTGCAACAGATACAGCTGTTCCAAGCGGCTTTTTAATGACGTTGAAAAATTAAGCATTGCTGATATATTGGCTATCAGTTGATTGTGACATGTTTTCAAATTTTAATGTCAAGCATAACCATAGCAAAGCATATGTCTGTAATTGTGAGTTTAGATCGCAAGCTGGTCCTGGCATTACATTTGGCCGACTTGTTCTCAGGTTGCATATATTAATCAATGTTACATATATGCATATATTAATTAATGTAGCATATATGCATATATTAATTAATGTCACATATATGCATATATTAATGTCGCATATATTAATTGATGTTGCATATATGCATATATTAATTAATGTTGCGTAAATGCATATATTTATTAATGTCACATATACAGTATCGAACAGATTAATTGAAACAAAAATTTTTTTGCATTTCTTGCTTGGCAATATTTTTATTATTTGTAATGGCAACACTGTCAGTTTTTTACTTCTTAACACAGTCTAGCGAGCGTTGCGCAGTGTGTAGCAGGTGTTTTGTGATTGGTTGAAGGATTTAATAATGACAGATAAAATAGTTTATAAAAAATTTCATCTTGTTTCAATTAATCTGTTCCATACTGTATGCATATATTAATTAATGTCACATATATGTATTAATTAATTGTATATATGCATATATTAATTAATGTCACGTATATGCATATATTAATTAATGTCGCATATATGCATATATTAATTAATGTTGCATATATTAATTGCTGACTTTTCTAACTCTGGTCAGCTGCCAGCTGTTTTTTTAAATGCTTTTATTTAAATTCACTTGTCTCTCTGTTTGTTTGTTTGTTTGTCTGTGGTGATCAAATCTTAGAAACAAAAATTCACCCACTTTTCGACTACCTAGAGCTCTAAAACTTTCAGGAAAGCTTTATTCTGGATGACAATACATGAATTGAATGTTTCCGACATGAATTAGGCCTTAAATCAATTAAAATTAATCAAATCAAATTAATCAAGTTGTTTACGTATAAGTCGCCAGAGGTCCAAAATAATTAAACAGTACGGATGTTTATTTATAAGTCGCCAGAGGTCCTAAATAATTAACTAGATTGAGCGTAACGGTTTTTTTAGATTCAAAAATTTTAGTTCGTTGACTCAGATAAGAGGCAAATAAATGCATTTTTTTTAAATTTATTTTTTATTTTCACTTGTTTAAATCCATTATATTAACTTCCCGTCATCTAATCGAGCTAAATTTGAAATATATGCTTGCTCCTCATGACAAAGCCATTCTTTTAAAGTTTGAAAAGGTTTGAAAGAAAAATTGTTGTAATTCAAACTAATAATTATCTATGTTTTAGAAAAAACAAATAAAATACAATTTTATAGATGTTTACATATATAAATTAAAAAAAATTCATATCAAAAGAAATTTTTTTGCAATAAATGAAAAGCTGGCGAATCCCGAAGTTTAAGGGATATGTGAAAAACCCTGGTTTTTTTGCATTTTACTTGTTTTTAATTTTTCTTTCTTTTAAAATGTAAGAATTTTTTTTACATTGCTTGACATTTTGGTGGGAAAGTTGCTTTACATCCTGCTTCTTGGGAAAATTGGAATCTTATGATTATCATATCATACTACTTATGGTACATTACTCTTGCTTACTTAGAATATCCTTGACATTTAACTACTCTATAATATACTTTTCATTATGGCCGTAACAAGCATTTCTGCAAAACATGCTCTTGGTTGTAAGTCCTCTTTTAGTCATTTGAAGCAGATGTAATAAAATAATTCCAATTGAAGACATAAATAACCTTGCTGCAGTTGTTCACATCGGCAAGAACATTCAATTTGAACTTTGTCCTTAACCTCCCTCTTGAAAAATTCCTGAAATTTATTGTCATAAAAATTTGAATTCAGATTTGGGGATGAAAAATAAGAATATTTGTCACATGTGTTGTTTCACTTAATAATCAACTATAGTATTATGAGCAGTGAACAACTATTATAAACATTAGGATTCTGCGTCCCGTTATTTTTTTTTGAAACGATACGGTACGATATGACTTCTGAAATTTGTCTCGAATAAAACGATACGATATGAGACGCCTCGACCAGTAAGGAGACAGATATCGGGATCTCGACTGAAATGTCAACTGTGGAAATTTTGTCTCGAATAAAACGAGTTAACCCTGATTGTTTTATTAATTATCTATTTTTTGACCAATAAATTCTTCAATTACAATTTTCGTCATTTCAAATGAATGAAAGGGGCTTTAAAATATCATTTTTACTAGTGGGTAATAATATTAATAGTAATAATAACATGAATGTGAAGTCAAGGCATTTTACGAATTATAAATAAGTTTTATTACAATTTACTCAAACTAACTTTGAACTAACTAAATCAACAATTCATATTATTTGCGACACTTCTATTAATATATTTAATAATATCAACAACATAACATTGAAAATGTGAAATTAGAGTGTGATTTACCTCAAGCCTTAAGCCACGTCCCTCTTAGGCTGCTAGTCGACCTCTGAATTACTGCATACTACTACCCTTTAGAAATATGCTGCCAGTTCCCAGACTAAAAATAGTAAATATCCAGGGGCTACAGGCTATTAGGAAAACCGAATTTAAAGTGGGGATAATAATAGTTAAATAGTTATAAACATCTGTCAATAGGTAGATTAATTAATCAATGTTGATAAATCAATTGCAAATATTTACAGTTGTGACAATTGTTATTAAATATGTATGACTTACGTTATTTATTGAAAAATTTTTTTTAAATTTCGGAATTTGTTTTGTGACTTTTATACAAGAACAAAATTTAAGTCTCGCTATTTTATTTCGATACGAGACTTCCCGCAGGCTGTATCGTTTCAATAACGATACGGGAAATCCCGATTGATATCGAGATAACGATTACGGAACGCAGATGCTTAATAAACATTACTAGGGTAGGGTATTCAATTAACTTTAATGGCAATTTTAGGCTGAGCTTGAGATGAGGGATTCTCGATAGAGTTTTTCAACAGAATAGAGTAGATCTATATGAATCAATTTCAGCTGGGTATAGTGGTGAGACTTATTGATATTGATGTAAAGGCTGTGCATAACGTGTGTGTTTCTTGTATTGAAGTAATCTAGAAGTTATTCTTTATGGATTCTATGCTATTGTCATAGTCATTATCACTGTTAATTTAGAAACCTAATCTAATTGGGAACTTTTTTTGAATTTACTAACTCATTAGAATTACTACTCAGTTTTACTGAAATATTTTAGCCAAGAAATTATTTCAAAGGTCCATAAATTTTAGGGTTTTCAGACGGGCTGGACCGAGATTTTTGTACCAAGATTTTAGGCCTGTAGAAATAGGCCGGGCCCAAATTAGTAAGGCCCTAGTCTGAAATTTCAGCCTATGAAATGGACCAGGCTGTGAAAAATCGGTCCGTGTAGTACACCAGTTCATACCTCATGGCCAAAGATTGACTAGTGCCAAATTTCTCTGGTACATAACTTATTCAGTAAAAAGTGCTATAGACATTTTTAAGATTGAAAATTATTTATTACTTTGCAAAAATGGTATTTAAGCTCATGTGATTGACAATGACGTATCAGCTCGCATTAGCTGTGAAAGTTGTTGCCTTCCAACTTTCAATGAGCTAGTGAATTATGTACTGATACCAGTGAATTCTGTAGTGTTAAAAGTGAATTACTGATATCATTGAATTATGTACTGATACCCCTGAATTATGTACTGATACCAGTGAAATATGTACTTATAAACATTGTCAAAACGTTTATATAAATCAAACCAAAAACCCCTTTAAAGTAGGCAGGCGCATGTCTTAAACACGCAGGCCAAAAGGCCTATGCGTAGACCTCACCTTAAAACTGTACTATGCAGGGGTACCCCATGCGAAAATAGGTGTTACAAGAAATTTTATAGCTCGCTTGTTTATTGTTCAAAATAAAATAAGACATCCAATGAATTGTAAAAGATGTTTACATAATATGGTGGTAATAAAAAAATTAAAATTAGTTCATTTTCTTTTATTTCTGGTTCAAAGTAAGTCATTTTGAACTTTTCCTTATATCTCTGGAGTGTGAAATCCGGTAAACTTTCTTTTAAAAAAAATAAGTTTAGCTTTTCTTCTAAAAGAATATGCAATCAGCATTGCTGTTGGTGCTCTCGTAATCTATGAAATCCAAGTTTGAAATAAGACGGTATTGACGAAAAATGCTGCATCTGAGCGCTCGAGTTCTTTTGAATTTGAAATCCGGTAAACTTTCTTTTCTTTTCTTTTTAAATTTTAACTTTTCTTCTAAAAGAATATGTAATCAGCATTGCTGTAGGTGCTTGCCCAGCTTATGAAATCCGCGTTTTGAAATAAGGCGGTATTGACGAAAAATGCTGCATCTGTACGCTTGAGTTCCATGTAGATGTGGAGAGGGTAACCTCGCTGGCCTCACTTTCTTAGCCTTAAGGCTCAAGATCTGCTGCAACTACTTTCGATGCTCAAAACGCTATATCTTCATTAATTTAGGTCGCATAATAAAAATTTTTGCAAATTTTTAATTTTGTTAAAGTAAAGTTTAATAATATTTAAAAAAATCAAAACAAAAATTTTTTTAAAATATTTATGTGCATGCCTACCTTAAAGTAAAATCATAGTTTTAGGCATGTGTTTTCAGCAGTTTTATTGTTTTGACCATTTGAACATGCAGTCATTTTATCGTAAATTTCCTGCATGTATAGTGGAGCTGATGGATAAAATGGACAATGCAGTAGTTGCCATGGCAATGGAGTTTATTCCATGGTATTGAAAACAAAAGGTGCTCATTTCTGTCCATGAAGAAAATTACCGTACAATATCAGACTCAAACGTCTTGGGCTCATGTCTCTGGAGCATCGCCGCTTGATCAATGACCTATGTTTTTGTTACAATATCATACATGGTCTTGCCAACTGTGAAATTGCAGGCTTCCCAGAACTCACCCAGAGTACGCGCACTCGTGGCCACTCACTTCGTCTGCGGCAGGAGAAGTGTTCCAGAGACATCAGGAAACATTTCTTTACAAATAGAGTGATAACCCCATGGAACTCGCTCCCACCTGAAATTATAAACTCTTCAACCTTTTCCTGTTTCAAGTCCTGTCTCATGACCCACAACTTAGCCAGGTTTCTCGTAAACAGCTAACAATCCTGTCAACAACACTGAACTTCTCATATCTACAGAGTTTCTTCTTTTTCCTGGGCATTACAGTGGAAAACATTCGGGGAATTATTCCTGATTAATCTACCCTACATTACATTCTCAATTGCTCCTCGCCTTTGTTTTGTGGCTTAAACTTTGAAGTCGAATCGTCATTTTGCGTCTCCTTACATGGCATTCTCAATTGCTCCTTGCCTTTGTTTTGTAGCTTGAACTCTGAGGTTGAATTGTCACTTTGTGTCTCCTTTCTGTTTCTTTTTCTTCCACTTTTGTTTTCTTTTTGTTCGAATGCACAATCACATTTATGTTTTGTTTATATTGCTATCCAAATGGTGTAAGTGGCTGTTGGCCCTGCTATTTGACGACGTAATAATAAAATAATAATAAATAAATAATAGTTCAAATATTTAATTTTCAAGTTTGAGCTTATTGACTTGTATTTTGTTTGCTTTTTAAATGCTTTTATTTAACTTAACTCGTCTCTCTGTTTGTTGGTTAGTTAGTTTGTCTGTGGTGATCAAATCTAGGTCAAGTGTATTCATTCCTTTGCTTGTCTGTGATGATCAAATATAGGATAAGTAGGCGTGGCCAAGTGTATTCATTGGCCTCGTTGAATGCCCGCATTTTTACGAGTCTCCTGATGTAAGCAAAGACTATATAGACGCCTGAATTATCGAGATATAAACGGTTCAACTCAAACTCGTACGTCTTCATGCGATTTTTAACTGTGCGACTGCCTACCTTAAACCAATTAAAATTATTCAAAATCGATTTTATATGAAAGTTAGTGTTGTTGTAATAAACAAAATTAATAATAACAAATTAAATAAAAAGTACAAGATTGTACTCAGATAAAGAGGCAAAATAAAAGCATTTAAAAAAAAATTATTTTGTATCTTTACTTGTTTTGCAACAGAATTTCTTCAGACTTCTTGCCTTGCAGCTTTCTTGCTTTGCAGCTTTCTTTGGGGCAAATTCTCGTACAAAAATGCAAACTACAACTTCGATTACATGTGCAATTTTAGTGCTATAAAAATGTGTTGCGAAGAATAAGAAATATTAGCAAATATTTAAATTTTTAGCACTTGCTCAAATATTTAAGTAGATTGAAATTGATAGGTGAAAGATGTGATTTTGTTCTTGCCGTAATACCACAAAATTTGTCCCCATTTCCACACAATTGACCATTTAGTTTTAATCAATGGATGGAAACAGTTTTTTTCCTTCAAATTTTCAAGAAAGGTTTTCAGGCAGAAAGAAAGTGCGATTTTACTGAAAAAGTTACCAGCAAGGGAATTTTTTGATAAAATCTGGTCTTGGGTTGTTAAATGTGTCTATCTCAACTTATTATATGTCGGCTTACGTAGTACAGTGGTAAGTGGTAGGCTTATCCACTTGTTGCATTTTGCAAATATCAATTCAAATATCTTGTTTTATATTTTCTTGTGAAAGGTTTTGAAATTTTTTTATTGTAATAGTAAATGTTTTATTTTTTGTATGCTTGTTTATTTCACATTGGTTGATCTATGTTAAAGATGTTGAGTGGAAAAAGGATTGGCATTGATGGATCTGTGTAAATTGTGTTGAGCTGACAGAAGATTGGCAGTTACATAAATTGATTTTTTTGACACATGTTGCATTCATGTTTTAAAAATATCCGAAAACATCAAAGTCAGTGCAGTTACCCAATGAGGAGTTTTATTTTTTTAAAGGAGTTTTTTTGTCGAACAATTGACTGGGAATGTCATAGAAAGTTAAAAATAGTTGTGTTGTCATAGAAATTTTCATCATAATTCGTTCTGTACAAATTTAATATCACTAGAGTTTCATGTGTCTGTTTCTTAAATGAGCAATTTGAAAACTTTGTTATTGGTTGAAATTTTGTTTGAATAACTTGTTAATTATTACTTTATTAATTTTTTTAGCTTCCCACTTAATTTGAACTTATCATACAATGAAAGCACATGGTGAAGATCGTCACCGTGACAAAGGAGAATAAAAAGTGAGAAATAGTTACAGATGTTCCAGTATTGGTTTTTTACAATGCTTATATTAACTTGCAATGTTGTTTGTTGTTTGTTTGTTTGTTATTTCAGTGCAAACGTTTTTGAAAACACTGCTAGGGGACGTCCATAAATTACTTAAGGGGGGAGTGAGGAAAAAATCTTACAGTTTCTTATGGGGGAGGGGGTCTAACGTTTTCTTATGTAAGTCTATATTTTGAAACTTTTCTTTTTTTTTATTAAATCAAATTACTCAAGAGATTTTCGAGAAGGATATAAGAGAGCGCTGTTGAAGCATCTAAAGTTTTAAAGCTGAACACAGACGGCTCTGTTATGTAATGCTGCTGTTAAAAAGTAAACAAACTGGCTAAAGTTGTGGTTTTTATATAATAATAAACTGAGTGAATAGAAATTGCGTAGACGTCCAGAATATTACATTTTTGTTGAAGGGGAGTATTGATAAACCTTACGTAAATTCAGGGGGATCGACAAATTTTTACAAAATCTTACAACGGGGTGGGGGGGAGCGAAAAATTACCTTACGTTATTTATGGACGTCCCCCTACTCGTTCGATCAACGAAGTTAAGCAGCATCGAGCTCGGTTAGTACTTCGATGGGTGACAATAAATACATTATTCCGTTTTAGATAAACAAATTAAACATAAATTTTGTTTAAATGTTAGTGTATACAATATTTTTTTAAACCAATGCCTGTAAACTAATGTATGTATGTATGTATGTATGTATGTATGTATGTATGTATGTATGTATGTTTCCCGATTTTAAATGATGATAAATTTTGGGACGCTTAACACGATTTGTGGTTTAGGGTTAAAATGTTTAAATCAAAAGTTATTAGCCATGAAAGTTCGGCTGTTAACATAAACAAAATACGTCTTTAGGACACGTTGCTTGAACATTTCAAGCCAGAAACTAGCATTTGAAATAAACTAAATAAAAAATTGTAAGGATGTTCTTTGTTTGAAAATGTTTTTTATGGTTCTTTTTCATTGTTTATTTTTTTTACTTCGCTCAACTCTTATTAGTTTTATTACGGAAGTAGAACATGTACCGTTCGGTCAAAAGATTTTTTTTTCATAGGCGGATTTTGTCAATCTCTGCCATTCAGAAACAAGGCCAGTACAAAATGTGCTCTTATTTTATTTTTCAGATTATTTTTTTTAATTTGAAGTGCCTATATATTATTTAAATATTAAAATAAAGAATATAAATTTCAAATATTATATTTAATAAAATAGGTTTATCTAAAAAGTTTTTTTTTATAGTTTATAGTCCTTTACACCAGGTGTTTTAAGACTGAAATAGCTGTATGTAGAAAGCAGATACATACTTTCTGTCGTGGATCATATTTGATCCTTTTAACTGTCCCTCCTCCTTAATCCAGGCTTGGGACTGGCTCGCAATAAGTGAGGCAGAGTTCATCTAAAAAGTTAAATTAAGATATCTAATGAAATTTCGTCAATGTTGTTTTTGAGCCTCGGGTGTGATTCGACTGCCACAAGAACTTGCCAGTTTCTTTTTAGCGGAAACAGTTCATGGTTAGCTTTATCTTTGCCAAGAGTTTCAACAAATTTCAAAAACAAATGTTGGATAAAATCAAAGTGAAACTTGAAAACTACGATTGCTTCTGGCATGGGCGACTCTAAGTGGTCATCTCGAGGGAGACAGCCTGCCCAGTACAAACCACTGGAACTGCATAAACACTGTAAAGTACTGGTATTGCAATAATCTTGTCACAAGAGTCTCATAATTGCCACATAGTCCTATTTTTTAGTTCATTCAGCTACAGCAGAAAGCAGTTTTCTTTCAAATCATATTAAGTCTATTAATATTAGAAAAACTTTTAATTTTGGAACAGTTTTATTACAACAATGCTATGACTGACTTCTGTGTTTGCTATTTTCTGCTTTGCAACTGGTCACATTGGTCCAGTTTTGCTGTTTTGGACTTTCAGCCAAGAAAATAATCCACTTTTTCATTCTCACTTTTATAATGATATTCCACAACATCATCCTTATTGGACTGGCTATAATACTCTAATGACATTTGTAGTTATACTTAATTAGGTCCCACATTCTAGTAGAGAATGTGTTATTGATTATGCAGGCTTGTTATCAAGACCACTGAGCCCAAGATCAAGACCAAGATTTTTATTTGTAAGGCAAGATCAAGACCAAGACATATTGAGAAAAGACCGAGTTTAAGGCCAAGACTTTGTAAAAATCATTCAAAATGAAGACGTCTTAATAAACTCTTTTCAACTAAGAAACAGAAGCATAACAATTAAAAAAAAAAACAAGTTTTTTAACACAAACTTTGATTTCAAATACACTCGATGTCTGTCTGTGTGTATGTGTGTATGTATACGAAATATGTTCAAATTACGTTGTTTTTTTTTTATTGAATCATGTATTGTCATCCAATATAAAGATATGCTAAAGGTTTCAGCTTCCTAGCTAGTTAAAAAGCTGGTTAAATTTTACTTGCAAGATTTGCATACAGAGAAAGCCACACACACACACATACACAAACACACACACACACAAACAGAGATTGTAACCTAAATAAAAGTTTGTAAAAAAAGTCAATAACTAAATTAATAAACTGTTTAAAATTTAAACTGTTATTATTTTAAATGCTTATGGCATTTAGTAAACACAAGTTCAGATAACAATGTTTGTCCTAAAGGAGCTCGATTTGATCTTATGAATAGACCTCTATGACTAAATATCCGCACCACTGGCGCTAAAGTTGCTGGCACACATAATATCTTTTCAAATAACGAGCCCAAAACTTTCAATCTGTCATCATTTTATTTATTTTTAGCCAGCACATTTTCTTGTGAGAACTAACTTTTTTGACAAATTTCATCAAGATCACTCCAGCAGTTCAGATTTCTATAAAGGACAAACTCACAAACACTCATTTATATATATATAGATAAGCATTGTTGTAAACCAGTGCCAAAAGTGGTAAAGAAGTGATTATTGTTGCCAGCAAAGTGTTGTAAACAAATCATTTGAATCTTTGAATCATGTTATTTTATTTAATTAACTAGAACATTTTTTGACTTATTTTCAATTCATAATAAATAGAAGGAACAATATTTTAGACCAAAAATGTTTTAAATGGCTGAAATCATCATTAAATGTGTCGATGTAGCACCTTTTTTTTTAACTAACAGAAGGTTGTTAATTCCTCAATGATCTACATCTTGTTTGTTTTTCATCATCACACCAAATTGAGCTTACGCCAATATTTGTCTTCTTTGATTATACACGTTTTAATGGTTGAATTAAATGTTCCATTGAAATTAAGTCAGAATCTTTTAAACAGCAAAATCAGACTTGTTGTCCTTGTTAAGATCTCGGACTTGATCTTGGACCAAGACTTTTGAGTCCAAGATCAAGTCCGAGACCTTAACTCACAAGATCAAGATTAAGACCAAGACCTTGAAAAACTAACTCGGGAGCACTCGAGTTCAAGACCAAAGTCTCGAGGACAACAAGTCTGTGATTATAACATTATATTGAGCTGAGTGGTTAGTATCCCAGATTAAAAGTTCTGTCTAATCTTATTTTGATAATAAATTGGAAACTTAAGGCAGAGAAGTTAAAAGTATTTGTGGATTGAATGATTTAAAAATAAAACACACATTTGTCAAAAACAGAAAATCAGTTTTTCATTTATTTATTTTTATAAAATTTGCTGTTTGGTTTTTTCTTGTATTAATGTTATTTTCCCTCTTTTATTCTTTTTAGAAAAAATGATATTTTTATGCTGAAATTCTGGAATTTAAAAAAGCAAGTGCTTCTCTTTTTTCATGTAATCAGACAAGAAATTACCAGTGCTGCTGCAAGAATGTCTACTGCTTGAAGTAAACAAATAAATAATCTCATAATGTTTTGCTTTATCTGCTGCTGGTGTCTTTTTTAATTAGGCAAAACTGAAATAAATTGTATTTATTCAACAAACCTGACAGAAATATTACCTAGTGAGTTCTTATTGGTTCATTGTCTGTATTCAAACATTACCAGACTGTCACAAATGTTTCCATTCAATCACACTATCTCAATTTTTTCATTAGGCTCGTTGGGAAAGTAGTTGTCGATTGCATTATAGTAACCATAAATTTGATGCTATGTAGCTTTTATGGTCAGCCATAAAGTTATGTTTTTTTTCTGAAATTTAAAGAATGAAAAAGGGTTTTGAGTGCTATTGGGCTGGGTGCTTAGTACAATAATTTTTTATAGTTTAAAAATGTGTTCCACTGATTGTATCACACTGACAACATGCTCAGGTAGATAATAACAACATCTTATTTATTATATTGTTGTAATTCTCGGTTTGGGCTCTAAAAAAAAAACTACTTTGTACAGTTTAAAGTTTTATTAATTAAAACTAACAGAAAGAGAAAAGTATATGCGCAAGGAGTCAGTTCGAAAACAAATATTAGTTTCGGAAAAGTAATGGCCGCTATCAATCAACAACTCTCGAGCTTCACTAACTCACAAACTAAAAATAGAAACAGGGATGTGCGCGCCGCCACTGGTTACAGCACTGCCCCCCTCTCAGCCATTGCTCGTCTCGAGCAACTTCTTACAGCTCTGAACCGTGGTACATGGCCAGGTGGTTGACATGGACGACCTTCATCCTTCCTTGACCTTTCCGTATCCGGAAGATTATGTCATTGATCTTCTTGATAATGACGTATGGACCCTCCCATTCTGGTTGCAATTTGGGCGACCGTCCTTTTCTTCTTTGAGGATTGTAGAACCATACGCAATCCGGTTCTTTAAACTTCTCACGATTTAATTGGCAGTCATAACGAGTCTTCATCTTATCGCTGGCTGTTCTCAATTTGTCCCTCACAATTGAATGCAACACATTAATCTTGGTTTGTAGACCGGAAGTGAATTCCGTCTTTGGCTCGTCAGATCTTCTTGGACTGCCAAAGAGAAGGTCACAGGGTAGACGAAGGTTTGACCCGAATAAGACTTCTCCTGGTGTGTGACCTGTGGTGGTGTGTGCACCTCCTCTATATGCTAAGAGAAACAGAGGAATATAACGATCCCAATCATCTTGTCGTTCACTCACAACTTTTTTCAGAAACTCAATCAGGGTACGATTAAACCGTTCCACCATCCCATCTGATTGAGGGTGCAGGGGTGTGGTGCGAGTTTTGTGAATTTCAAGTAGTGTACACATCTCTTGAAACAACATAGATTCAAAATTCCTCCCTTGATCGGAGTGAAGTTCCATCGGGACACCATACCGGCTGATCCAATTTTGAACTAAAGCCTCGGCGACTGTAGCGGCTTCTTGATTAGGCAAAGCGTACACTTCAGGCCACTTTGAAAAATAATCCATGACTACGAGGATGTATTTGTTTCCATTTACTGATTCAGGAAAAGGGCCAGTAACATCAATTGCAATTCTTTCAAAAGGTGTTCCAACATTGTACTGTTGCATCTCCCCTTTTGTTTTCTTTTTAGGGCCTTTAGCTGCAGCACACGTATCACATCTCCTGCACCAATTCTCAACGTCGTTCTTATAGTGTAACCAATAGAATCATTGATGAATTTTATCTAAGGTCTTGTTGACTCCAAGATGACCTCCAGATGTACCGGCATGCATTTCTTCAAGTACCTCAACAACCCTTGATTTTGGAATTATTATCTGAAGGTGATGTGATAGTCCGTTAACTGTTTCCCATATTCTTTTTAAAACTCCTTTGTCAAGCATTAGTGAGTCCCACTGTGCCCAATAAGCTTTCGTTACAAGCCCTTCACTCGCAATTTGGGCCCAATCTGGTCTTTGTTTCTGCTGCATCCATTGTATTAGTGGTCTGATGTCATCATCTTTAAGTTGCTCTTTTCTCAAATTTTCATCGGTCCAACTATCTAGACCTTCTAATGCTATTCCAAAACATGTGTTGCTTTTGTCCTTCTCTTCTATATGGAAACAATGTCCACAGCCAATCTCACATGGTCGACGAGATAACGAATCTGCATTCATATGCAACTGTCCTTTCCTATGTTCCACACTGAATTGATAAGTTTGCAATCGTTCAACCCACCTTGCCACCTGACCTTCTTGATTCTTGAAACTCAACAACCACTTGAGGGCAGCATGATCAGTTCGTAACAGGGAACGTTGACCATAGAGGTATTTATGGAAATGCTTGATGGCTTCAACAACTGCCAATAATTCTCGTCTAGTAACACAGTAGTTCCTTTCAGGCCTTGATAAGGTTCTGCTATAATAGGACACAACTCTTTCAATTCCTGTTATCTTTTGTGACAATACTGCTCCAATGCCAGAATTGCTTGCATCAGTATCTAAAATAAACAATTCACCAGGAACAGGGTAACTTAATACTGGAGAAGAACTAATTGCTTCTTTCAGTTCATCAAAAGCTTGTTGACGGAATACAGTCCAGTCAAAACAATGTCCTTTTCTTGTTAACTGGTGTAACTCTTTAGCGATGTTAGAAAAGTTTGCAACAAATCGTCTGTAATAAGTACATAATCCAAGAAAACTTCTCAGTTCAGTTATGTTTCTTGGAGGTGGCCAATGAGTTACTGCTGCAACTTTTTCTGGATCAGTTCGTATTCCCTCTTGCGAGACTATGTGTCCAAGATAACTCACTTCTGTTTTAAATAGGGAGCATTTAGATCAGGGCTGCACAACCTCCGGCCCGCCAACGTGTTTTGTCCGGCCCGCGGGATAATTTCGTTAAACACAGAAGTCTGGCCCGCGAGCCAAATTCGTTTTCAAAAAATTTGAATCATACTTATTTTTATAATACTCGTTAGTGCATCTATCGACTTTTAGTGCAGCACATCACTACAAACTGGAGGGTGGCTATAAAATGCGTATACGTAAAGTTGATTCAAAACAACGAGGCTAGGAGTCACTAGGAGAGGCGCGGAAAAGCGGCGGAGCGATACCATAGCCTATGAAGATCATCCGAGGCTGGTTAAATTGCTAGCTGCATGGGAAGTCGATTTGCCGGTCCTTGTCCAACTTATTGCACTTAGTAGTTGGTGGGCTGGAGTGAGTCGAGCCATGTGCCCACGAAAGCCTTGTGCTTTCGGTGGCCTCCCTGCCTCAAAGCCAACATAAACACGTCACCAAACACTCAAACATACATTCCGTCTAAATTGTCTTATTGACAGATACAGACGATAAACAAACCACACACTCAGAACAACGACAGTTTAATGAAGAGTGGAAAAAAGAGTATTTCATGGACTTGTTTAAAGGTAAAATAATGTGTTTAATCTGCCGCGAATCGATCAGCGTCATTAAAGAATTCAACTGTAGGCGACATTATGAAACAAAACATGCTGCTGGTTATGACGACTTGCAAGGTGAGTTGAGAAGACAAAAATTGAGCAGTTAAAGAAGAATCTATCGGGCGAGCAAAGTTTTTTCACCAGGAAGGCTGAAGAATCTAAATATTTCACACGGGCCAGCTGCAAAGTGGCCCAGATAATGGTCAAGTCGTCACGGCCTTTCCCAGATGGTGACTTTGTTCGTCAATGTCTTTTAAGCATCTGCTCAGAATTATGTCCAGAAAAATCCACAATTTTCAGCTATGTTCCGTTATTAAGAATGACGATTCAACGCCGAGTTGTCGACCTTGCACAAGATGTTACCGAGCAGTTGCACAACAAAATAAAAAATTGCACATAATTTTCAGTGGCTTTGGACGAGAGCACTGATAACATTGATACTGCACAGCTCTAAGTGTTTGTGAGAGCTGTGAACGACAAGTTTGAGGTCACTCAGGAATTGGCTCGAATAGCTTCATTGCTTGGACGTACCACAAGCTTAGATATTTTCACAGGAATAAAGTCAGTTCTTGATAGATTAAATTTACAGTGGTCCAAGATGTGTAGTATGACAACAGATGGGGCTCCTTTAATGATGGGAAAGGAAACAGGGTTAGCTGGTCAACTTAAATTATATTTAAATGAAAATGGTCTTTGTGGTGATGCTGTAAATATGTACCACTGCATTATTCACCAGGAAGCACTCTGTAGTCGTGTCGTGATATTTGACAACGTTATGGAATATGTTTTCAATGCGGTCCATTTCATCCGTGCCAGGGACCTCAATTATCGTCAATTTAGATCTTTCTTGGAAGAAATTCAAGCTGAGTACCAAGACATTCCTTACCACAAAGACGTCCGTTGGCTAAGCAGAGGAAAAGTGTTAAAAAGATTTTTCGAATTACGTTCAGAAATTGAGACATTTCTAAATGAGAAAGAAAGAGAAACTGCTGTGTTTGCTTATAAGACATGGCTTTCTGACTTGGCCTTTCTTACATACATCACAAGTCATTTAGATACTGTCAATAGACGTCTGCAAGGTGAAAGTCAATTCATTTTTGATATGTTTAAAGACTTGCAAGCTTTTCAATTGAAACTCCAGCTCTTCCAGTTTTAGCTGCAGTCAGGGAATCTTGTCCACTTTCAGACGTGCCTACTTTTCAAGCAGGAATACCAATGTAAATTTTTAGCACATCATGAGTCAATTGCAACATTAAAGAAGGAATTTGAAAATCGTTTTCAAGACTTCAGGAAAAGTAAAGAATTGTTTAATTTCATGTGTGACCCCTTCGGCTGTACAGTGGACGAAGTTCCTGGTGAATATCAGTTAGAAATCATCGACCTTCAGTGTTCATCTGATTTGAAAGCGGATTTTAAAGACAATGACATTTTTAACTTCTTCAGACATCTTTGTCCAAACAAATACGCAGAATAAAACTTATGGCTTTAAAATTGTTTTCAATGTTTTGGAGTACGTATTTGTGTGAGCAGACTTTTTCTATCATGAATTTGAATAAAAAAGTTTGAGATCGAGCTTGACTGATGGCAATCTCACTGCCATTTTAAAGGTTGCAACAACTGAACTAGAGCCAATCATTGAAAATAAAAAACATTCAGTTGCAACCATCACATTAGAATGGTTTCTATTCATGATTGGACTCAGCTAGATTTTGTTGATTGCAAAATAAATAAATAAAAAAACTTATTTTCATTTCTTTGTAACTCACTTTGATATAGTTACAGTAGTAAGACATGTAGCTCATTTACAATTTAATGTATATTAGTTGTTAATATTTAACGTAAATTTATATACTAGTATATTTAGTTTGTTATTATAAAACGTAAATTTTTTCCGGCCCTCGAGCTATCTGAGAACATACAATTCGGCCCTTGGCCTCAAAAAGGTTGTGCACCCCTGATTTAGATGGATTAAGTTTCATTCCTGCATTTCTTATCCTTTGGAAAACAGTGCGCAGATTGTAAAAATGCTCCTCATAGCTCCTACCAATCACGATAATGTCGTAAAGATAGACTAAACAAGTTTTCCAGACATGTCCTCTCAAGACGAACTCCATTAACCGTTCAAATGTAGCTGGAGCGTTGCATAAACCGAACGGCATTATAGTAAACTGCCACAATCCTTCGCCTATAGAAAAAGCTGTCTTTTCCTTATCTGGTGGGTATATGCCAACCTGCCAATAACCACTTTTCAAGTCTAGAGTAGAGAATACTTTTGTTCCAACAAGGGTGTCAAGTGTGTCATCTATTCGAGGAAGAAAGTGTGTCATCTATTCGAGGAAGAGGATAACTATCTTTGATTGTGACTTCGTTCAACTTTCTATAATCAACACAAAAACGCCATGAACCATTCTTCTTCTTCACTAAAACTACTGGTGAACACCAAGGGCTACAAGATGTCTCCTTGTTTGTACATTTGGTCTAAAATCTGCTTTGCTTCTTCTCGCTTCGCTAAGGGAAGGCGACGTGGCATTTGATGGATCGGTTGAGTCTCTTCTGTGTTAATTTTGTGTTGTACAACATCTGTTTTTCCACAATCATTGTCATCCATCGACACAATATCACTGAATTCATCTAACAAATTTTCTGCCTTAACAAATTCTTCTATTGGAAGAGAACCTTTGACGTTTAACAAAATCTGCTGCAATCGTGGATGTTTTCTTTCATGTGAAATTCTAGATGGTATTGCTTTACAATTTTCATTATTAACAAATTTATTTGATCTCTTTACTTCATCTTTATTTCCTTGAACTTGATCATTTCTCACAGTATGTAGCTCTTGGTGGTGAATTGGCTGACAGATCTCTTCAAGATCATCACTATATATCAGTGGAAACTCAGAGTCATTCAGTGTCAAAATTCTTTTATTGAAATCCAGTGCAAACCCATTCCTTTTTAAGAAATCAAGCATTCATCTTTGATCTCGGCAACAACGAAAGAGTGGCTAAACACATTTTCTCCAATTTGAAGGGGCAGATCTATCTCTCCAACAACAGCAACTGGTTCTCCTGTAGCAGTTTTTATTCGAATGTTTGTGTTTTCCTGTATCTGTCCATTAATATCTAATGTTCTGTTTATGATGGAACGAGATGCTCCAGTGTCGATAATCAATCTGCATGATTTCTCTCCAACTTTGCCAAAGACACATAAGTTAGCATTCCTTCCTAGAGTTAGCACTGACATAGGAACTTTTGGTAAAACAGTTGCTAATGAGTGGTTAGTTTTTCTAGATGGATAAAATACCTTAGTATTCAATACCCGATTCGAAACCCAAGAGTTTTTACAATTATCACTCCACCATCTTCTATCTAAATATTTCTTTTTATTCTGTTTTATGGGTGTTGGGGCTTTGTATTTCCTTACTGTCGATTTCCGCCCTTCGAGATCGACTGCTTCGAGTTTAAAGGATGTGAGGATGTTGAAGCTCTGACATATGCTTGACAATTTCTTTGGAGATGTCCTTTCTGGTTGCACATCCAGCATCGAAAGTTATCCAGGTCTGTTTTTGTTCTGGCACCACCAGAAGCTTGTTGAGTCTCGCCATCTTCCATTTTTAAAGTTCGGACCAATTGAGCACTATGGGATGCATGGCTTGCAGCTTCATATGAAAGTGCAAATACCAGAGCTTCACCAGCTCTGTGTTTGCCACTGATGAGGATTGCTTTCTTCAATTCAAGATCAGCGATGGCATCCACAAAAGAGTCAGACACCAGGATATCGAGAAGATCAGGTGTGACGGTAGGGTAGGCTAGATGTGCCAGACGTTTAACATCTGCTTCGAGCTCTTGGAAGCTTTCCCCGGCTTTTGTCGTCGAGTTTTTAGTTGGATTCTGTACATCTCATGTAAGTGTTCATCTCCAAAACTACGCTTGAGAACTTTTACCAGGGCTGGGTAGTCTTCTTCTTCTGAAACAGTCTGAAGAATTTCCAAAGCTTTCCGTCTCAGAGCCAAGGTTAATGCCGTTGCCTTTGTCTTATCCAAAACCCAGTTATTACCCGTGGCAGCTGCTGCTTCAAACTGTCGCTTGTACACTGACCACACCACCGAACCATCGAAAGTAGGTACCTTAACCCTTTCAGAAATTGATGAGTCCAGTGGAACCCTCAAAAGAGTGCCCCTACGTCCAGTTTCCATTTCCCTCAGTCTGCATCTTATGTCAGAGATTTCTTCTTGGAAAACATCCTTGAACTCAGTCATCTCTCTCCTAATGGCATTGTTTTCTTCTGCAACCTCCTCCTTGATTTCTTCCTTCAACAATAACAACTTGTCTTGGAAACCCTTCCCCTGTTGTATCGATGCTGCCACTTCTGTCCTCAAAAATTTGAATTCATTCAAAAGAGCTTCGTCGAGTTTAAACTCAAAGTCATCTGGGTCGACGTCTTCTTCTTCTAACGCTCTTCTAAGACGTTCGACTAACTCCGATTTTTTTCCATCTGTGCTGAGGTCCTTTTTTTTTAGTTCTCTCCGTAACTCAGGTACCAGCAACTCTTCCAGTGTTTTTAGAACCATACCGACGATACCAAATAACTAAATTCACGATACCAAGAAAATCCCACTTCTGACACCAATGTTGTAATTCTCGGTTTGGGCTCTAAAAAAAAACTACTTTGTACAGTTTAAAGTTTTATTAATTAAAACTAACAGAAGGAGTCAGTTCGAAAACAAATATTAGTTTCAGAAAAGTAATGGCTGCTATCAATCAACAACTCTCTAGCTTCACTAACTCACAAACTAAAAATAGAAACAGGGATGTGCGCGCCACCACTGGTTACAGCAATATCTTACCTCATAATTTCACATGCCGATTCACTGGAATGGCTGCCGTTATTATTAGCTTTCTGAAAAATAGTATTGAATCAATTCAGGATCTTTAGGATGATGTTTTTTATTGATTTGATTTGATTTGATTTATTTTGTAGAACAACCTTCAACAAACATCAATAGCTGCATAAGTACACAATTCGTCATTAAAAAAGCATATCCACAAAGACTTAACAAGTTTATAAATTACCAGTAGCAGTAGAAGACACAACAAGAAAAAATAATGCTAAATAGAGAGATTAAATTATATTGAATTACACATTTTCTCAACTATGTAATTTAGCATGATATGGCATATTCTAAACTTGCTTTTGACTGTCTTATGTATATTTATTGTAGATATTTAATTTAAAAATGTAATACTCTTGTAAATCAGTGAATTAGTTAAATTATTTGAAATTTTTTTTATTTAATCATCTGCTAAATTTATTATTACAGGGTAGTATTGAAAAGTAATGAGCCTCATTTTATTCTGACGCGAGCGTACCTCGCCGTGTGCTCCACTTTCCAGCGACGGTAATAGTGGGTGTTGGCTTTACAACGCAATGGAGTTCAGTTGCCTCCGAGTTTTTGGTGTGGTAAGATCAACATTGATGGGAACCTCTGTACGGTAGTGTGTAGCACGGCAGAAAAGACGGTTTGTTAGAGCAACAGTATGCAATCAAGTCCTGCTTCGGGACTTCTGGTTGGTTAAGTTTCCTTCCAAAACCTTTGCAATGCTTCAGCAGGCATTTGGGATAGAGTGTCAAGCCTAGTCTCAAATGAACAAATGTGACAAGGCTTTTGGGGAAGGCTGGACTTCTGTCGTTGGTCCGAACTGTCGTTAATTTGCAGTAAGTCTTTACTAAATAGCAGAGGCCCTGGGACTTATCAGAGGCAACGGTGCAATGCATTGTTACCAAGGAATTGCAAGCGAAGGGTCATCAAATACAGCTGGAAGCTGCATCATTATAATGCACCCAGCCACACCACCTTCATAGTGAGCTCCTACCTGGTCCAGGTAAACGTTTTGGTGGTCCCCCATCCTCCCTACAGTCCAGACGAGTCGCCTCCTGACTTCTTGTTTCAGCACTTAAAATCAGTGCTGAAAGAAAAACGCTTTGTCTCGATCGAGGACGTACAAGCAAATGTTAAGGCAGTCCTTGAAGCCATCCCAGAACAGGCTTACGTGGACGGCCTTCGAGTCATGGAAAAGCCGCCAACAAAAGTGTATTGATGCAAGAGATGCCTATTTTGAAGACTATTTATTAGTTGTACTGATTGGCTCAATAAATTTGGTTTTTTTAACAAAGGCTCATTACTTTTGAATCTCATCTTGTATATATCAATATTCATAGAAGATTAAATTAATCTAGTTAATCTACCTTTTGGTTTGACATGTTACTAGGTTTATGATAACTAGAATATAACTCAGAAATGAAAACCTCAATATTATTTCTTGGATAAATTTCAACATTGAACAATCCTTGTTTGCTAAGTTATTGTTAACTATGTAAATCATTATTAAATTCTCCACTTATAAAACCTCTCTTGTTGCAAATGTAGTTTTATTCATTCAAATACAGAAGTTATTAACTGTTTGAAGAGTTTGAATGTATGCAGATCAGCAGTGATGGGCAACAAACTACTTTCAAGTAGTTAAACTTTTCTGTAGTTACATTTACTTTTTAGTAGTTAAACTATGTAGTTAACTACTTTTTGTCAGAGGTAGTTTAACTAAAGTAGTTAACTACTTTTAACTACTTTTTTCTATAAACTTGTACACTAATACATTGCATTGCTGTATTAGGCCTCACATGATCACCATTAATTATGTTCACCATCTAATTTATTAAATAAAGCCATGACAAATTGTTTTTTTAATATAATAATGAAAATACACATATTTTATAAGTTAAATATCCAGTCCATCAATCTACTTCAGGCGGTGTCAAACATCGTCTTATTACCTGTAGATGATTATCTTTTTTTTTTTTTTTTATACATTTATTGAGCACCAACATAAGTATTAAACGTAAGCAAAAAAAAATAACCAAAACGACAAGAAAAATATAGAACCAAAATTTCAAAAGAAAGAAAAAAAATCGATTGGTTGAGAAAGAAATAAGGTGCCCAAAAGGTTCGTCCGAAGGGAATTCCTTCCCGCTTAATGGACAACCTTTACAAAAAGAACCAAATGAGCTGGTTGAGTTAAGACATTTCAAATAGTAGTTCAATAAACTTATCAAGGAAGAGACTGAAATTGGTATGCTAAGGTAATAGGTATTGAGTAGCTATGAGTGAGACAATAACAAGTAAGATTTCAGAGCTTGCTTAAATAGCGAAATACGTTTCAAGGAGGAGACAGATATTGGAATGATTGAATAAATACGAGGGCCAGAGCATTTAATAGAGAATGTTTTAAGAGTTGTCCGAGCAAAATCCGTTCGAAAACAGCGACCGGGGAGCAGATCATAGGAATGAACATCAGATAATTTTACAAACATGTTATCGAATGATGAGGGTAATATAAAATTATCATATTTATACATGAAAATGCCAGTTTGGAAGAAATTAATCTGATAAATATTAAGAATGTTGTTGTTAGCCATTTGAATTTTACAAGACGATGTGGGAGGCATGTGAAAAATAATTCGAATAATTCGCTTTTGCAAAATATGAAGAGGCTTTAAACGAGTTGAATAATTTGAGGCCCATACAATATTGCAGTATGATAAGTACGGAAATATAAGTGCATAGTATAACATCATAGAAATATTGGCATCAACAAACTGATGTATACGAGATAGCACTCCACAATTTTTTGCAACCTTAGATGTAACATGTTCAATGTGAGTTTTTAATGTAAGGTGTTCATCAAGCAACACGCCCAAGAACTTGCAATAAGGAACCCGCAAAATTGGTATATCATCAATCTTCAGCTGACAATTACAGAAAGTATTTTTGTTTATATGGTGAAATAAAATGTAATTCGTTTTGCTAACATTTAAGGAAAGTCTACTAGCAGAGAACCATTTAGAAACAGAAAGTAATTCACTGTTGGTATCGTAATATAAATTTTCTAAGTTATCGCCAGTCGCAAAGAGGTTAGTATCGTCCGCAAACAAAACAAATTCAAGGCGATCTGAAACTGAGCATAGGTCGTTAATATAGATAAGGAATAGAAGCGGTCCCAGCACCGACCCTTGAGGCACCGCACAAGTTACCTGCTTCATCGAAGAGATAGAGTTGCTGTACTGGACGCATTGTGATCTACAGCTAAGATAGTCACTGAACCATGATAGTGGAGTTCCCCGGATTCCATAGTACCTCAATTTTTCCACCAGAATGCCGTGATCAACCGTATCGAAGGCTTTAGCTAGGTCCAGGAAGATGCCAACTACATATTTCCCACGGTCCATGGCCTCGGCAATCTTTGAATGTAACATGACCAGTGGCATATAAGTTGATTGATTTTTTCTAAATCCAAACTGATTTGGTGTAATAATGGAAAATTTATCAAGATAATTATAAAGTCTGGAGTGCATCACTCTTTCAAAAAACTTTGAGAAATAGCACAAGACAGATATTGGCCGGTAATTAGAAAAGTTTTCTTTTTTCCCAGATTTGTAAATTGGAATGACTTTGGCTGTTTTTAGTTGAGCGGGGAATACTCCTGAAGTTATTGAGCAATTTATTATGGCAGACAGAGGACTAGCGATCGCCGTAATTGAATTTCGTGCGATGCATGGGTCGACTCCATCGGATCCGCAACTGTGAGAGATCTTTAAGTCTGATGCTATTTTGATAATCTCATCGGGCGTAGTGGGTGCAAAAAAAAAAGAGTGAGTCACAGGATTGCCAAGATATTTTTCAAACGTTATATCCGGTGGGGATATCTTTCTTGCGAGGTTGGAGCCAATATTAGAAAAGTAATTATTAAATGACTCAGCAATAACAGAGGAAGATGTCAATAGACTACCGTCATCCGTACAGAAAGTCTTGCATTGTTCCATGTTGGTCTTTTTATTTAAAATGTTCCCAATTAACTTCCATGTTCCTTTGATGTTGTTGTTGTTTAATTTAAACTTTTCGGAGTAGAATTGTTTGATGGTTTTTACCTTAGTTGATTTGAAGAGGTTTCTAAATGTAGTAAATTTCTGTTTGTTAGACGGAGATGGATTCCTGGTGTATGCTCGGTAAAGCGCATTTTTTTTCTTGCAGCTTTTCATAAGTTCAGGTGTCATCCATTCTTTATCAAACTTGTTAGGTCCGTTAGATTTGCCGCTGCAGCTCACCAGAGGAAAGGAATTATTATATATTTCAAGGTATCTATTGATAAACATTGAATAGGCGGATGACGCGTCGCCACACTCGGCCACCTCTATTACCCTAGACCAATCGGCTCCATGCAGCGTTTGCTCAAAAATTTCTTTATTAACGAAACTCCTTCTTAAGGAAAAGACATGATTTTTTCCGACGCAATCAGGTGTCGATAATGTGGCAGAGAGAAAAATAGGGAAGTGGTCCGAGACATCATCGAGTACAATCCTGGCGAGAGTCTTCTGTAGTGGATAATTAGTAAATATATTATCGATTGCGGTGGCGGTTGAAGGGCATTTTCTAGTTGGCGTTGTAAAGGCTGGAAGAAGGCAGTGGGAAGCTAGTAAATTAAAAAACTCAGCTGTAAGTGAGTTCCATTCTTTGTCAAGAAAATCAATGTTGAAGTCGCCCAGTAGAAATATCTTCATATTTTTTCTGTCAACGTAATCCAAGATGTTACTCAGCTCTGCATTAAAAACACGTATATTGGTATCCGGTGGGCGATAGATTACTCCAACAGTAAAACTTCCAATTCCTCGACACTCCGCAGATACCAAGAGAATTTCAAATGAAGTAATATCAACACTCCAGGAACTAACATCAAGAACAGAATATTTTAAGTCAGAGTCAATAAAAAAACCAACTCCGCCACCTTTTTTCATAACTCTATGTCTAGATACGAAAACAAAGCCCGGTATTTCCACGCTCAAGAATGAATTGTCATCCAGCCAGGTCTCTGTAACCGCCAAAATCCTAGATCTACTCCAGTGAAGTAATATTGCTAAGTCATGCAATTTATTTTTTAAGCTTCTGCAATTGACGTGAAGAAATGAAAAATGATCAGAAGCTAATCGACCGGTTAACTCGTTTAACTCATCAGAAGTAACATAAACATTTCTATTATCATAGATTGGGTGGAAGATATTTTCATCAGGATCAATGTTATAATCAAACAAAGAACAGCTTCTTATAGACTTCAGTAAACTTAAACGTTCTTCTTCAGTGTTCGTCGTATCATAAGCCATTTTAACAAGTCTGTAACTTTTCAACCTCCTCGAGACTTAGGATTTTAATTGGCTTGTCAGATTCAACTCTTTTTGCAAAAACAACGCCATTCCATGTCCAGATGGAGGAGATTTTCTTTTCTTTGAGTAGTCTCCTGCCTCTCGAAAAGATCTCTGAGCACCTCTTAGTTAAATGTTCGTTGATATAAATTTTATGTTTATCTTCTTGTTTGTGAAGTAGGCGTCTTGAAGAGTAAATTCGGTCTCTGACTGTCTTTGAAGCGAGAGTTATAACTATCGGTCGTGGTGCGTTTTTAATGCCAGGTATTCTGTACCCGGCAGTGATATCCTTCGTAGATATGTCGAGATCTAACCTCGTCCTGCAACACTCCACGACAGCACTCATTGTATCCTGCCGAGACATATGTTTAGAGGAATCACCTTCTCCAGCAGTCATACCCGAAGCCACCTCAGCGTAGGACGATTCAGGGATTCCGTGAATGACGTGATCGTTGCTTCTCAATTGCATCTCCAGTCTGTCAACTCGAATCTGTAGAGTTTTGTTTTCCTCCGTTATGGACTTTATTTTATCAACCAGCGGCTTAATTTCGTCCTTTATCAGTTTTGTCACTGTCTCCAACATTAAGTTCTTCATCATTTCTTTAATGCCATGTTCCAGACTGGGAAGTATCTTTTCTTTAATCTTATCCGATAATGCTTCGATTGTTTTACCTTCCATTAACAAGTCCAGAACCTCCTCTTGCCTTTTACGTGACATCACAGTATGTAGTACAACTTACAGGAGTGGCAACAAACGACAACCAAGTTGAGTACATTGAGTACATGATGCAGGAAAACAAGCTTTTCAAACATACAGTCAGACACTTAGCACCGTCTTGGCACTAATATTTGACCTGCACAACTGAACAGTCTCTCAACAGCAGCACTGCTTGGTAGACTTGTATTAAACTTGAGAAAAACTCTTGTTAGATGAGGATACATGAGCAGTGAGTTTGTTGTTGAGTCATTTGAAGCCAAGTAATTATCTATTTCATTCACAACTGTGTTATTGCTGCTGGTAGTAGTCGATTCTTGAGACAAATACGAATAGAGAACATCGCTGCTTGTTTCTAGTGCAGTATCTTGAGTACTGGAAGGTGCTTCAGTGAGTACCTCCTCACAATCACAAACCGTTTTGACAAAAAGTAATCTTTTTGCATGCCGATCTTTGTCCGACAAGTACCTCAGTTTGAATTTAGGAACAAGCATTGCTGCAACATGATAACTGTCTTCGTCAAACACGCTTGTTGTTAATCCATTTGATAGGGCTGTTACCAATGGAAACATGATGGGGTCAACAATCAAATTTTTTAATTTTGTCTGAATACCTATAATTGTTGGAATCACGTGGCCTATGTAGCAGTCTTGCTCACCTTGAAACAGCTCCATTGCTATTGCAAATGGCTTCATAATTTTTATATATGAACGGAGGAAGGACATTTTTTTTCTGTCAAGCATGCAAGTCCTATACTCTGTTGACAGGATTTAATTTTTTCAAATCCAATATTGACCAAACGCATGACAGCCATGTAGTCAGATGACCACCGCGTGCAAGTTGGATTTAAGAAAGTTGTCCCTATGATATCCTCTATCGTGTCTGCATGCTTTGTACTTCTGCTGACAGAATTGCTCAATGATTGCACTTTTCCCATTGACCTGTCATAAATACGCTTGTATTTATCATCTTTTCGTGCCAACTGGCTGTCAACATCTGCAACCAAGTTTAGAGTGTGATTGGCACATCGAATCTGTTGTATCTTGACTTGACGGTTGCTTATTTTTTCATCTGTTTTGTCATGGTCTACTTCTGTATTTTCATCTCCGCTATCAACAGCATCAGGATCAATGACCATATGATAATTGATAAATTCAACATCTTCAATTAATTGTGTTTTGCGTGTCATATACAATTCTTCAATGTCTTTCCCCAGCGTTCGTCTACTTGGTAATGTCAGTTCAGGTTGGATACGTTCAAATAGCTTCTTAAATGTATTTGATAGGCTGGATTGATTAGCTAATTTTAATAAATCACTTTTGCTAAAGCTGAATTGACTTTTATTTCTAAAATGAAAATCCAAGAAAGTTTATTATGGAAAAATACTATAACAAAATTAAGTCAATCAAAAAACATTGTACTAATTTATTTCTTAAAAAGCTTACAACATAACTGTAATGTATTACTTTCAAAACCACAGTTGCTTATCAGCTGAATTTAACACTTAAAGTCTATTAAGGTGATCAGATGTCAGTCTACAACGTGTATCATCACAAATGTCATTCAATCTAGACACTACCCTCTCAGATGGAACTGCACTAGCTACAATTGGTAAATATTTCATTGCTAATTGATACAGAACTGGATAAATTTGTTTCTTTTGGTACCAGTAAAGAAAAGGACATTGTTCTCTACTAATTGGTCCTTCAGAAAAATACATACTTATTTCAACAGGCATAATGGGTAATTCAGAACTTGGAGGTGTAAAACTGCTTCGAAGTTTCTCATGGAGTTGCCACAAAGAATCACAATGTTTTTCATTCTGATTGGCTGGTGAAGAAAAAACATGATTTTCATTGGGTTCTTCCATTTTCTTTGAAGCATGCCATCGATTAATTAGGCGCTGTAATGCCACAGGAAGTGCACAATCAGTTTTTTTATTAAGACCAGTACCTGTAAAAATTCTGGTAAAATGTAACTTTTTGAAGCGTGGGTCTAAAAGTGTTGACAGCTGAAAAATAGAACTTTTAAATTAGAGGGTTAAAAGCCTTTTGTGAATTTCTTTCAGAAGCAAGCTTTTAAGGCTTGCACCTAGATTTGTTGAACAGGACATATCATGAACAGACATAAACACCATACTCGAATTGACATAATTTTCACCAGACACAATGTTAGTTGCCTCTAGAAAAGGAGCTAAAAGTTTTATACACTCTTCTAGAATGTTCAAACCTTCTCCATCAATCAGGAAATCTAAACGATTATATTTGCATAAAATGGGAGGAATTGTTTCCCTCAGCTCCAGAAAACGTTTCAAACAAAAATAAGTAGCATTCCACCGTGTCTTGACATCCTGAACAAAACATAAGAGGTCATCTTGCCCTTCTTCAGTACATTTCAAATCATCCATACCGTTGTTTGATTGTTTAAACCATGTAACAATTGCTTTAACATTGTTAATGAGTTGCATTATATCCCCATTAGATTCCAATCCTCCTTTAACTGTTAGATTAATTGTGTGAGCAAGGCATAGGGGAATGCTTATCTTCACCAAACAAGTCACACATTGCTTTCACAATGTTTGCTCCTCCATCTGTGATGACATCTTGGACTTGTTTTTTATCAATCCCACGCTGAATCAACTTTTCCATATCTTGTGCAATGTGTTCAGAACTATGATGAGGCTGCAAGCGACCAGACCCATGCACCAAACTTACAAGCCTTCTGTTGTATCAGCTTCCTCGTGATTGCATTTCAGTTCCACGACCTCTTCAATTCAATATCACGTTGCCCCAGAGCTCTGTTTCTCATTCCCAGCAGTATTCACAAACTGCTGACTTGCAAACATGTCAAAAGTTTTAAAATAATCTTTCTGTGAAGTTACATGATATGTTGCACCATTTTCAACATACCAGTTACCAGAAATAGATTCATTTTAACAACTGTCATAACTTCTGCTCCTGTTGTCATCATGGTACTCTTTTTTTTCAACTTTTGAAAAATCTTTTCTTGGTTTGCCATCAGCCTTCTACTGTCGAAAATTTTTAAGAATATGACCTGGCTTTTGACAATAAAATCAAGTCAATAGTCTGAACTTCTTTTTGTCATTTTCAACATTTATTGACTGTTTTTCATCTTTTGCTTTAACTAACATAAGAATAGAAAATGGCTCAATGCTAACCCAGAATGCCAATAAATTTTCATTCATTTCGTGAATTAACATGTCCAACACACAATTCAGTTGCTGCGATTAGTATTGGTAGAGACTCATGTTACAGGCTGTCTCAGGTCTGTCATCAAAACGAGCTGGAATCAGCTTTCGTCCATGGCAAATTTCATAAATTTGTATTGCATCTATGTCAAAGTTACTACATATTTTAATTGCAGCATCAATTTCGCTATGCACACCTTTTTTGTTATTTCTTATTTGTTCTAGAGATTTTATTGTAGAAGATACTATCATTTTTGCATCTAAGATGTTCAACTCGATTTTCTGAAGTTCATCAGTGAGAATTTTTGTCTTTGCAATAACCCCTTTAATAACCATCAGCATTATGATGAAATCAGGATTAACAACTTTTTTAAGAATTGCTGCAGCTTTGGTTTTTTTTATCAAATACTTGAGAATTTTTTATTTCATTCACGAGTCTGTATACGTCGCTGGTAAGAAGCAGGCTTGAGTATGCCGTTAGTATCTGGTCACCTCAGGCAATTGGGTTAATGAAGGAATTGGAAAAAGTACAAAAGAGGGCAATGGAAATACTGAAACAGTGTAAAAATATGAACTACAGACAAAGGATGGAATACTTGAACTTGCCTACCCTAAAGTACAGAAGAGACCGGGGTGACATGATCGAGACCTTTACAATTCTCAAGGGTTTTTACGATAAAAATTGTTCTCCAGCCTTAAAGTTGATGGAAACAAAGAGAACGAGAGGAAACTCCTTCAAACTAGTCGTTCTACAGGCACATAAAGACATAAGGAAATACAGTTTTCCCCCAAGAGTGACCAGTTTATGGAACAATTTGAAGGATAAAGTAGTTTGCTCAGAAACAATTAATGATTTTAAAAATAATTTAGATGAGGCGTGGTTGACGAGGAGACATGTGTGGTGATTGTGCAGCGGTTGATTGTGACTGAGAGGCAAGAAGGCAATGTGCCTTACGCCTTATTCAATTAATAATAATAATAATAAAAGCATTCAATAATCGAATCCATGCTAATCCAAAACGCTTGTATGGATTCATAACGGGCTGACCTTGGTTTTGAAAGATTGCGTAGTTTCAAAAGATTGTTCAACCTTTGAAGCCATTCTATTTCTTTTAACCGCATGTTCAATAAACGTGTTTGTATGATGAGCCTGACAAGGAATGTAAGGTATAAACCGACCAAGTTTTTTCTAAATTTGTGCATGAACACCTTTTAGGTTGCTTGACATAGAACTGGCATAATCATAACCTTGAAAAACCATCATATTAACATCAATTTGAAGGTTATTCATTGCCGATAATATCGACTGGGCAATTCCGATACCAGTTTTGTTAGTAACCTTGCAAATTGGCACAACTCTTTCTTTGATCCAACAATTATTGTTAACATATCTCACAACAATCGCCAACTTGTCACTGTGGGACACATTGGGAGTTGTATCAGCCATTATCGCATACATTGAAGCTTGGTTAACTTCAGAGACCACTTTCTGTTGAACAGCTTGACCAAGCAGCTGAATGAACTCGTTTTGGGATTGGGCGCTCAGATAAGTCGCATGATATTTTCTCAGGTGTGCGTTGTTTAACCATCGTTTCAGTACTAAGTTATGACGCGACATAAGATGCACAGATTGCTGAAAATTTCCATTTTCATTGCTTTCATCACCTCGAAATGCTATACTTTGTCTACCCAATGTTCAGGCCAAATCGATTAGGATTTTTATTACGCATCGGTTAGACTCCATTTCTTCTTCTTCACGAATAACAATTTGACACCTTTCCTTTAGAGGTGTGCGCGGGGACGACTTTTCGTCCCCATCCCCAACCGTCCCCGTGAGTATCATCCCCATCCCCATCCATCCCCGCCATTATCGTCCCCATCCCCAACCGTCCCCGCAGTGTTTCATCCCCATCCCCAACCATCCCCGCAGTCCATAAATCTTTCATCCCCATCCCCATCCGTCCCCGCACCGTTTATTCCCAATTTTTATTCAATCCTGTACTAGTCATTATTTATAACTTAAGTGTTTATATATATATATATATATATATATATATATATATATATATATATATATATAATTGTAATTACACTGTAATAGGAATCAATACAATTTATTTAAGACCATGAATAAATAAAAGTCCATCGACGTTTTTTTCACTTAGCCGAGTTCGTCTATCATTTATTGTTAGTCCACCCATTGAAAATACTCTTTCAGAGGATGTGCTTGCTGCCGGCACACCCAAAATATTTGATGTTTGCTAACCGCTGGACAAGATCTTGCTTTGCTTGCCTCACAACACTTTCTAGACGTCGAGAAATAGTTGTACGGTCAGGTAAAATATTATCGATATCCTCTACTTGACCATATTTGGCTCCAACGTTTATGTGTTTTTTGACCAAATGTCTAAACCCCTGACCTTCAACTATTGAAAAAGGCCTGTAAAGTTTTAATATAATTTTTAAATAAAAAATTGTTAGATGTGGATTAAACTTAATTATATTTTCTGAACAAAACCAACCTGATATCCTTGGCACACATATCCACAATAGAGTCGGCCAACTCAGTTTTTACGGCTGGTGGAACTGTGGTCGACGTCACGCCGCTGAAAACCCTTCATAATATAAAGTTTATATGACAACAGACTTTTCTGTGGCATTGGTGATTGACATACAAAAATCGATGCGAGTGCTTAACACACTGGTACCATCGCGAGATTTCCACTTCAGAATTGAGTTGCATTTTTCACATTTAACGAATGCCACCGGCACGTTATCTACTCTGACTAGACTAGCTTGAATGACTTCCAAACAACACTCTTTCCTTTGTCACATTCGTATGTACTGACACGATCAGTGTTGGAGTTAACTAATTTTTGAATGTCAGCCTTTTCCATATTCAACTTGAAATTCGAACTACGATTTCGAAAATTAAACAAATAATGCAACCTACGACGTGAAAACTTTCGGTAATTCATTATCAGCGATAAACAACGGCGCGTTGCAAAGATTAAAAACGTTAGCGATGATAATTATTACTTGATACATTTTAATTTAATTATTTTTTATAAAATAAAATAATTTTAATTTTGTGGTGATACCGCAAAAACTCGTCCCCATCCCCGCGGTAGTCCCGCAACGTTTTTTTCCATCCCCGCGGTAACCCCGCAAAGTCGTCCCCAATACCGCGGTATCCCCACCTCATTCGTCCCCATTTCCGCGGAATTACCGCAAAATCCGCGGTATTCCCGCCGTCCCCACTACCGTGCACACCTCTACTTTCCTTATCTAAGAAAAGATCAATGGGCTGAACTTTATTACAATAATTGAAATAGTCTGATAATATCTAAGGCATTCTCAGCAGAAGATTTAACTTCACTGGCAAGTTCTGTTATATCTATAAGAAGCTTTTCTATATGTAAATTATCTGTGTAATTTACTTCTTTTAACTTCATTTCACATTCGCTTAGAAGTTTGCATAATTTTGCAAACTTACCCACAGAAATAGTGAATGCAGATTCTTTATCCAATAAATCAGTTTCATTTTCAATTTCTGGCATTTGTTCAGCTACAACGTCACTTGAGTTTTTGGATAGGAAACCAATATCATGAGGTTGACATTCAAATACAGGAGATTTTGAATTGTAGAGATCTGATATTTCAGTTTCTCTATTTTTTTCATCTCTATTATTTCTGGCATTGTTCAAGATTTTGCACGAATCTTCATAAATTGGCTCACAATCAATTGCAGGTGATTCAAATTCAATCTCAGAGAGATTTCAGTTGTTGGGTTGTTTTCTTTATCATCATTTCCTACTTCAGAACCAATTTCGATTAAATCTAATTCACTTGAGATTTTTGCTCTCTTTGCAGAACTTATTGTGAAAGGATTCTGAGGCGCACCATACTTTTCATAAGGTATCCCTTGAAGATTTTGAATGTAGTCGGGATGATAAATTCTATTGTGCGTCAGACGATAGTCGTTATCGAAGATTGAACGTGGACAATTCTTGACTTTGCACTTAACTTTAAATCTTTTCACGCTTGGAGGTGGCATGCTGGGTCGAATTTCTAAATTGATTAAAATATCTGATTTAAACCAAGTCTTGATTTTGTAAAACTTCTTAGAAACATTTGATAAGCAGCTTTTGAATGAGTAGTTTTTTAAAATCATATTCATAATTGCATTTAAAAAAACAAAGTATTTTTAATTTTGCACACATTGCCAGTAAAGTTGAGAAGTAGTTATTTTAGCGAAAATACCAATTAAGTGATACTGAAAATATAACTAAAGCTTATGATCTTAAATGAATTGAATTAAAGATTAGAAAGCATCTGAAAAAGCTTTGGAATTAAATTTATTATAATAAATATAAAAGCCACATTGTATATAAAATGAAATAGACTGGAAAAAATATAAAATATACAAAATAAGTTAAGGATTTAAAATAAAATATATGAAGTGAAATAAAATAAATATACAATGAAATCTAACCAATATTTGATGAAAATTCTGATATAACTTGATCTCTGTCGACAAGAACTTCTAATAGCTAACACAATAGGAGACAAAGGATAAAGTTTTCGCAGATTTTCTGACCTCATCGACCATATATACGAAACATACATACATCACTTAGCTTCGGAACATTCCGCTATCCTCCCAAGGCCTAGCTGTATCAGGACTTTCCCTATGTGCGTGTGAGCACTTTCGTTTCATAGTATAGCCCTGGACTTCTTATTAGCAGCTCCAATGTTTAACCTGGTCAGCATTTTCTAATGTGTTCGTGTGCTGTTGTGCGCTCTCGTCCTGCTGCGTTACCGACAATATATTTCTATTTCAACTGACAATATAAGTTTTACTGGCAATTTATTTTTATTTATTTATTTATTTTCACAAACGAGTGGAAGGATTCAATGAATCGCTAACTCCATCCCGAAAAAAATATGTACAATAACATTTACAGTCAGAATGACAAAATAAGTAACATTCTAATGAGAAGAAAATAATAATAGTAATAATATTAGAGAAAAACATCGACAGTAAGATGGCGACTCATTCAACGTATATCAGACAAAAGTAGAGATAAATCCAATTGAGCAATAAGATGTTTAAATTCTGAGAAAGTAGGAGAAGAAACAATCTGGTCCGGCAATGAATTCCAAACATTCACAACACGATTAGAAAAAAAGTACTTGGTAGTATCTACTGAAAACACATTTGTTCGAAGTCTGTAACTGTGACCCCTGGTTGCTGGGTAGTTGGTGGGGTGAAAATGATGCACCAGATTGGTGCATACATTTCCATGCAATATCTTGTAACATAAGCTGAGATCTAACACAAGCCTTCGGTACTCGAGAGACTGCAAACCGAGCATCTTAAGGCGGGCGGGGTAAGGTGTCTGACGAAGAGAGGGAATATTCTTGGTGAATCGTCTTTGAATTTTTTCTAACTTGTTTATAAGAAATCTATGGTGAGGACTCCATACAGAGGAGCAGTATTCGAGGAGTGGCCGAATGTACGTGCAAAAAGCTTTTGCCAGTGTCTGATGGTTTCCTGAAGTAAAAGACCTGTGGATAAGTCGTGATCTGATTGCGGCAGTGTGTGTAATAACATTTATGTGGTTCTTGAAAGTAAGACCTTCATCTATAGTTATCCCCAGATCCCTCATTTGAGCAACATTCTCAAGCTCATGTTTATTTACAAAATATTTAGAGATTTGCCTTCGACTGTTCTTGCTGCGACAAATCGTACATAGTACACATTTTTCAAGAGCTAAGTTGAGCTGCCATGTCTTGCTCCACGACATCAGCTCGTCAATAGCCATCTGTAGATCACATGTAGACGAACCAGAACTGGAATAGAATTTGATGTCGTCAGCGAAGAGCTTAATCGAGATCGTTTTGTTAGTAATATTTTCAACGACATCATTAATGTAAATAAGAAACAAAGTAGGCCCAAGGACACTGCCTTGGGGAACGCCGCTTGTAACATTGGATTGATTTGAAAGTGTTTCATGAACTCGTACATATTGAGTACGATTGGATAGAAAGTCAACTAGCCATGCACTGAGATTGCCGTTAATACCATAGGCACGAAGTTTTATTGCGAGCTTTGAGTGCGAGACGGAGTCAAATGCTTTTTGAAAGTCAAAGTAGATAATATCCGTGTGTTTCTTCTCCTGTATCGCAATGGACCAATCGTATACACTTTCCAACAGATTTGTACAAGTTGACCTCAAGGGTAAAAATCCGTGTTGTTGTTCACTAATAAGATGATTAGTGAGAAGGTAGGAAATGAGTTCTTTATTAATTATTCTTTCCATCACACGACAACAACAAGATGTTATGGAAATAGGTCTGTAGTTCTTTGGTTGATTAGTGGGACCCTTTTTATGGATAGGCGTGATGAAACTCGATTTCCACTCCTGGGGTAAACGCTGAGACTTCAAAGACAGATCAAAGATATGACATAGTGGCAGTGCTAGGGTGTAGTAGCAATTTTTGAGCAGCACATTAGGAATACCGTCGGGGCCTACAGAAGCAGAATTTTTGAGGGTTTTCAAAGTTTTAGAAACTAATTCTGGAGTAAAAATGACCGCACTCAAACGACTTTCCGTACGCATATTTAACTGAGGGTTCTCTCCATCGTCAACCGTGAAGACACTGGCGAAGTAGTCGTTAAAAATGTCAGAAATCTCGCCTTCGTCAGAGGCGGTGGTCCCATCAGTTCTTAAAACAAGCCCGATTCTAGAGCGTGGAAACAGCCTTCGATTCACGTATTTGTAAAATGATCCAAGATTATTTTTAGCCACAAGGCTCTTTTCATAACTAATTTGAAAGGCTAAGGCGGACTGGGTGCATTTTTTTGCCATCGAAGAATATTTTCCCTTGCCTCCACAGTCTGGGTAGATTTCCAGGAACGCCAACATAGCAACTTTTCATGGTAAAGTTGTCTCAGTGCTCTAGGAGTTATTTTCACACGAGTTTTGGTGGCAGCCCTGAACTTACGTCTCAATGGAATAAATCTGTTCACTCCTTTAAACAGGTAGCATTTAAACATTCGCCAGCATTCATCAGAGGAAAAACAATATTGGAAAAGATGGTCCCAAGGAACTTCATTTAAATAATTATTGAGTAACTTGTAATCTCCCTTACTGAAATTGTATGAGAGAGAGTGATTGTCTGTTGTCTGGGGGACATAGTCGTTGAGCTTGAAGAGTATCATGTTATGGTCACTAGACGCAAGAGGAAATATCACATCGATTGTAGAAATTAGCATTGGATCGCCAGACAGGATAAGATCCAGAATATTGTCCTTACGGGTAGGAAGATGAACAAATTGATGGTAACCTAGATCGTCAAATAGCTCCAGGAAATGATTATATATTGTGTTCTCAGGTGCCAGATAATTCTCCCAATCAATACCTGGCAAATTAAAGTCACCCATAAGACAGACACGGTATTTCACAGAAGATAAGAATTTAATACATTGAATGCTGTCTTTGGCGTATTGATCCGCCATGCTGTCAAAACCGCCTCTGCGATAATATGTTATGAGTCGACATGGACCACTATGAAGCAAAACATCAATACATGTGATTTCAATAGATTGGAATTTTGCCGGAATAGCTATAGGTTTGAATGGGATTTCATTCTTAATAATAAAGGCAACCCCGCCGCCTCTAGATGGTCTGTCCCAACGGTTTGCAGAGTAGCCCATGGGTAAAAATAGACTGTCAGGGTCCTCAGGAGACAACCATGTCTCAGTAACAGAAAAAATATCAACATTAGATTCATCCAAAAAATACTCAAGATCCACAATCTTGTTGAGGAGACTTCTAGCATTCGTAAGTGCTAAACAGCATCCATCCTTTTTTAGAAAACTTGTAGCAGCAACATCACTGGATCTTGAACAGGGCGGCCTTATAAATTTTTTTTCATGTAGGACAAGACATGGAAATTCCCTGGCTTCCCTCTTATCCTGAGTACCCATTTATTTATGTCATCTTTGAGACTAATTTCTTTTCTTTTTTCGTACAGAAGCTTTCTGCATTGCTCCCTGTCTTCGATCCCTGACTAAGGATCACCATTTTGTAAGACTCACTTTTCTTTAGTCTGAAACTGTTTTCAAGCACCAAATTTTTAGTACTTTGGTTGTCAAACCTGACCAGGACCGGTCTTGCCCTTTGAGCATTATCAGTCCTTTTTCCCAACCTGAAAAGCTCCACAACTTCGGCATCCAAGTCCTTATCTGTTATCTCTTTCAGAAGTTTTAGAATATCCTCTTTGTCTTTTGCTTTGGAATTTGAGTCATTCTCAGGCAAGTTGTAGGCTATAAAGTTGTTTTGTCTTTCAATTCTTTTGTTGTTTATTTCAATAGTCCCAACAACTGATCTCTGTACAGCACCAACATTCTGATTTAAAACCTCTACATTTTCTTTAAACAAGCTAGACCATTCTTTTTTCATCATTTGGTTTTCCTGTATCCTTTTATTAGCAACATCTTCTAACTTCAGACCTAATTCTTGGATCTGCCCATTTTGTTTTTCTAAGGCCACTGTTAGGTTGTCACTCTTTTTAATCATGTTTTTAATTTCTTTTATGTCTTCGGCCATCTCTTTGGTTTCCACCTCTTTTGCCTTGATATTTTTCAACTCAACCAGAATCTTTAAAATATCCTCATTTTCTTTGAGGCAACATTCACACAGCTTAATACCAAGCATTTCAGCTGTGGATCGTCCATCCAGTACTAAGTCCCTCTATGTCTTTGGTACGAGAGACCCCAAGTTGACGGGCGATAATTATATTCCGATAATTAAATAGTGTCAATTAAACGGAAAAAAGTATCGGTATTATTAGAAAATCGTTGTATATTGCAATTTGTACAAATAATTCTGTGCCACAATTGATATTTTCGAAGAAAATCGACTTTTTCCAAACGTAAACAAAACCTCAGCGTCCAGTGAAAATATAAGTTTTACTTGCAATATACTTTTATTTCAACTGACAATAAAGGTTTTACTCACAATATAATTTTACCGACAATGTGCTGACAAGTGGGGGGTGGAGTAGGGGTGTCCATTCAGAATATACATCAATGTTTTTAATCGATGCATTACATGGCGGCTGTGCATCGATATAGCTTGATGCATCGGTTACAAACATCGATGTTTTCTCAAAATTGATTACTTTTTCTAACATTGCATCACAAAGCTGTAATCGGCCCCTGACAATCCATACAAACAAACAAACAATCAAACCAGATTTTATTATTTTATTATCTATTACTCTCACAAAAGTTGCCTTTTGTGTGTGTTAAAGGACTTTCAAAGAATATATGTTAAAAATATAAAAAAACGACTTTTCGCGCAACCTTTGCTGATTCGTTTCAGTTGTTGTTTATTGAAAAAATAAAAGCAATGTGTGAAAATATATATCAAAGTCCTATATCCAATGTTCTTGTGGAAAACTTTGCAAAAACAAAAGCTTGTTTAAACGTTTTCCTTTTAGTCTATTTCGTTGCTGATTGACGACTTGTGCTGCTTTAGAAAATAAACGTTCCGACGGTACTGAAGTTCCCACCATGGTCAAGTATTTGTACACAATTGGATGAAGTTTAGGGAGTTGAATTTTCAGATCACTCCAAATTTCTAATGAGTTCTCATTGAGTTTTCCTACTTGACTGCGCAAATAAATAGCATCCTCAGGCTTTGCCGTTTTCCAGCTCTTTTGGACCAATTTGTGGTGATCATCCCACAAAGAAAAGTTTTTTTCTGGTTTGTCAGGATGATTTAAAGAATCAGATTCTGAAGCCTCATTTTGTATTATAGTTTTCATAAGTTCTTTGACTTTTGCCACAGCCGAAGAGCAAGCACCTGGGTCAGTGAAATGCATTTTTTGAACCTCGGATTCAATATCGCGGCTATAGCGAGAGGAGTCATTCTCTCTATAGCACCCATTCTATTGTCAATCTTTTTAACGACCAGCGACTGCACTTCTTTGGCAAAAGGTTTTTTGAGTTTAAGAGGTTTAATTTTCAAAAGAAGACAATGGATAAGTGGTACACTATGGTTACCATTGATTCGATGTTTATGAAAATATATCAAGTATATCGATGTCTTTTAAAAACATCGGATCATTTCGATTTAATCGTATGCAAACATCGAGTGAAATCGATGCATCAATGTATTTTGAATATCCCTAGGGTGGAGCACACCCCCGTCCCAATAGGTGTGACCCTGAGGAATAATTCTTGTTTGAACGACTCTGCTCTGATGGACGATTTCTGTTTGGTTGCTGTGATTTCCTTTGTCGGCAGTCTCGTGCTAAGTGCTTAATACTGCCACACTTAAAACAAGTCTTCTTCCTGGCACTATCCAATTGGTTTGATTCGTGTCTTCTTACAAAGTGTACCTTGAGGTAGTGTTGGGCCGGTTTTCCCAATGAAGCAAGATCCGGTGGAACACATTCTCTCGGGAACAAAGATAACTCTCTAGGACGATTTGCTATCTATGGCAAATTAATTTATATATAATAAATAATTATAAAAATAATTTTTTTTATATATTTTTATATAATTAAATAAAAAAATACTTACCTTAAATTAATTCAAAATATAAAAAATTGTTAATATTTTAATCTATCCTTTTTCCTTTCATTTGTCTTGGAAGGCATATGAACGATAAAACAATTATCTCATTCTAATGTTATAAATAACAAAATATTGAATTAACTTATATTAATCTAAAAAATATTACTAATGTTCATCGTAATGTTAAAACATCCGTCCTTGGAACGGACAAGACCACTAGTTTCATAGACTTACTATCATCAAAAAATAATCTGCAAAACATTTTTAGTCACCGAATTACAAAATTATAAAGGTTTTTAAAAAGGAAGTTTTTTTACTGTTTTCTTGTTTATTTTTGAGTTGATGTTTCTAGCCTTCTAAAGTCATAGCGTACATGATTAAGGCCTACTTTGATATGATAGAATTTAAATTATTACTTCTAAAGACAGGTAGCAGACATGCTGACCTTCATGAAGAAGTTTCTCAACAGTAAAGATAAACCACCCAATGCCACATCTAGGCCCAATGGTCTACCAACCACTTCACAACGATCATCTGACAAATGCTATGCAATGGATGATGTGATTTTATCAAAGAATCAAAACAAAATGTGCCAATGTTGTAGTAAACACTCATCTATTTTTTGTGAGGAAACCAAAACTTTAACAAATTGTAACATTCTCCAACCAACATCTATTCAAGGTTCAGATGAGTCATCCAAAGAGAATAGGCAAGGTCTGATGTTAAACAGTCGTGGTTTTGTTCATGTTTCTCGAGCATCCTTCGATGGCACAAGTTCATCTTTAGTGGAAAACCAGGTTACGGAGGTAGCTAAATCTCCTGATGTGTGCTGCTGTGCATTGTGTAACAAGGCCCGGAAAGAATGTAGGAAAGCTACAAATGGTGAAAATGCTCACTTTAAGATGTCACCAGAGGGCAAAGAATCAGAAGGGAGGACATTGCGTGAAATTTATTTTGAAAGCAATGACTGCATTGTTGATCAAAATAACTACCATGATGCAAACTTGTGTGGTTGTGGGTCATCACAAAACAAGATAGATTCAGTCTTGCCTGAAGCTAAGCAGCAATGTCAGACCGTGGGGAATTGTGATCTGTCTCAAAGGGTATGCCTTCTTTTTTGAAGATCTTTGAAATAGTTTTATTTATTTAATTTTGGACCAGACTGCAAAGGTCTTGTGTCATGTTAATCATGGTTTTTGATGCGTGTGAAGTTAGCCTCGAGGCTGGCAATGCTAATTAAAAAAAAAAAAAAATTGCTTGCACTGGGGCTGTGCTATACATTGTTGGATGGGGTATAAAAAATGAAATCGAATGGTATATTTGGATTGTCTTCGGTTCAACAAATAAAAAAGTTATAAGCGAAAAACGACGATTTTCCGCCGAAAATTGCATAAAATCAACATTGGCTCTTCTTTGAGAAAATCGATCTTTTTTTAAACTTCTGCACTGGGTATATCCGAGACGCTTGTTTTTAGATAATTCAATATCAAATCCAACAATATAACTTTCGCTTCTCAAAGTTAATAAATAAAAAAGTTATCGAATAAAACGTCGGACCGTATATCAAAGAAACCGAGAAAGCGAAACATAAACAGACGCTGCGATTGGACAATCGAGTCTAGCTCACTGTGGCTAATTATGCAAAATATTCAAATATGCAAAGTCGCTACTCGTTAACACGTTCAAATTTTGTTTTTAAGAAACCTTTATTTAACTTAAATAATAAATATATAAATATATAGTAGCCAAATTTTTTTTATTGTTTTTCTCGCTCCCGTTTCCTTCCCCGGTCGTTTTCACGATCCCGGTCGTTTTCACGATCCTGGTCACTCTCACGATCCCGGTCGCTCTCACGATCCCGGTCGCTTTCCCGATTTTTAAGAAAATATATTGAAGTTTACGATTAAAAATTTATGATAACCAGGACAATTCTATTTATTTTTATATCCATATGGAGAAAAACCGGAAGATATACGATTTGTAATTAATTTTACTAAATTTTTATCTACTTTATATAAGATGAAAAATAATGCTTTTTTTTTATAAATCCACGTTTAATCATTAAAAAGCCACCCGTGACTAAGTATCAAAAAGATGCCTATAATTGTGGTATTTTTGTGGGTGTTTTTATTAGAAGGCTTGATCGTGGAGAAGATCTGAGTGGTTCTTTTAATCCCGATAGTGAAAGGGAAGAGTGGCTAAAAGAAATCATGCTGGCATCGGACAGCATGACAAATTATTGTTTGTATTGCGGGACCGGTGGAGAGGGTGCAGGTGGGGACTGGGTGGAGTGTGAAAAATGTAGAAGGTGGGTTCACCAAAAATGCACATTTTTAATGTATTCGAAGGAAGAGTTCAAAACGAAACACTTCACTTGCATGCTATGCTTAGATTTTATTAAATAGATATTTTTTTTACAAACATTTTCATTAATAAAAATTTTTAATCGTAAACTTCAATATATTTTCTTAAAAATCGGGAAAGCGACCGGGATCGTGAAAACGACCGGGGAAGGAAACGGGAGCGAGAAAAACCATAAAAAAAATTGGCTACTATATATTTATATATATATATATTTATTATTTAAGTTAAATAAAGGTTTCTTAAAAATAAAATTTGAACGTGTTAACGAGTAGCGACTTTGCATATTTGAATATTTTGCATAATTAGCCACAGTGAGCTAGACTCGATTGTCCAATCGCAGCGTCTGTTTATGTTTCGCTTTCTCGGTTTCTTTGGTATACGGTCCGACGTTTTATTCGATAACTTTTTTATTTATTAACTTTGAGAAGCGAAAGTTATATTGTTGGATTTGATATTGAATTATCTAAAAACAAGCGTCTCGGATATACCCAGTGCAGAAGTTTAAAAAAAGATCGATTTTCTCAAAGAAGAGCCAATGTTGATTTTATGCAATTTTCGGCGGAAAATCGTCGTTTTTCGCTTATAACTTTTTTATTTGTTGAACCGAAGACAATCCAAATATACCATTCGATTTCATTTTTTATACCCCATCCAACAATGTATAGCATAGCCCCAGTGCAAGCAATTTTTTTTTTTTTTTAATTAGCATTGCCAGCCTCGAGGCTAACTTCACACACGTGGTTTTTGAGCGCTATTTTAGTATTATAGTATTCAATGGAAGTTTCACATTTTTATTTTTAGTCGCATGAATTTAAAAATTTCATGGGTGGTTTCTTTTTTAAATTTCAGCCTTCCTTCTCGACTTTGATATCTACAAAATCAGTTGAAAGTTTTTCAAAAATTTCAATAGAGTCTCTTCCAAGCTTCTCAAGTCAAAACATGGTCCGCACTAAATTTGTAAACTCCACATCAGATGCCTTGCAAACTCAAAAAATGTCAAAACAAAAATGTGATGTCGATAACACTTGGCCTCCAGCAAACCATTCGCCTTTGTCTTTGCAAGATGGTGAAGAAGGATTCAAAAGGTATCAGTTTGGACTGGAGTGGCTCAATTCTCAAACTAGCTTGTCTTTTGTAAAACCACCAAATGTTACAATAAAGCATGTGAAATGACTATCCCATTTTATTTGCATGTGATGCTTATTTTTGCTCCTTAAAGCATTTTTAAAGCCTTCAGCCTCAAACTAAACATTTAAAACAAGTAATAAGACTAGAATAAACATGAGATTCTGATTATAAATAACTATATGTAAAGTATTTTCATTAAGTTTTAAAAGCTGGTGTAAGCTATGTCAGCTAATATATGCTCCTTATGGTAAGCTAGTATATGCTCTTTATGGTTAGCTAAAATATGCTCCTTATGGTTAGCTAATATATGCTCCTTATGGTTAGCTAATATCTGCTCCTTAATCTTTATTTTGAAAATGATGACATGCATGTCTTTACCATAACCACAATTTCTGCTAGAGTTTTCCATCTAGATTTAATAATAATACCTCCTTTTAAGCTATGATTGAAAGACATACCAGTCCAAGTCTAAACTTTTGTGCATACTATTTCGATCTTTGGATTAAGTTCCAACCTTCCATGATACATCTAGCAGCTGTTTTTTTTTATTTGGTTATTGCTTTTGTACACAATTCAAAATGATTGATCTTTGTGTATGCTATTTTTTTTCGGGGTGCTGATGAATGGCCTCATTATAACGGTCAAATTTATTTGTTTGTTGATTTTAATTATTTATACTTGTGACACATAATTAAACAAACAATTTCAGCTGCCAGTAACTTTCTAGAATTATTATTGATAACTGTTGAAGCCAGTGCTTGCTGACACCATGATCACTAAGCAGATCATGAATGATTGCATTAAATTTTATTTTGAATAATTGTGAAATGGCATTTAAGACATATCCCTTTATCTTTTTGTGGAGCAGTTGTAAAGGAGATGTTATTCATGTTGTTTGAATGGAGCCATTTCATTTTTTGTTAATTCATTGAGCTGACGAAATAAAGCAGTACAAGATTATTTCTCATTTACTAATATGAATAATAATCATTTCATGTTAAATGAAGTGATATGAACCTGCTGTTTTGGATGAAATATCTAATTTCTTCTATTAATTATATAATATTCTTATGGTTTGAGTTTTTTATATTCATATTGTTAGTAATTCATTTATTAGTATTGCTGATTATTCAATTGAAATTTTGCTACAACCTTTTAGATTATAGCAATAGAAAAAAAGATGTTATCTATATGTATACATTTTTTTGCATTTTATTATTGGATGCAAGAGTCAAGGATATTCAACTGTAGGCATTAGTTTTTTGATCCATTATCCTGTTTCAATCTTTTAGGTGGTGATATTTATGCTCCCTGGTCATTTTCATTTGACTTCATGCAATGAAAATGAATTTATGGTTTTCATATACATTTAAAAAATTTGGTTCATTTGATAGGAGTACATTTTTAACAAGGTATAATTTAGCCAAACTTTATAACCGGTAAGATTTTTATTCATAATGTTTGTTTCTATTTCTTTTATAATTTTATGAATATTGGATGTATTACTGAGGTATGATGAATGATAGATGGGTGTGCATCACGTTTCTTTTGTGCCATCGTGTTTGGTTTTGATTCTTTTTTAAATGCAGCAGATTTCCATCTCCATTTAATCACATCTTGAAAAATACACATCATGAAAGTGACAGCAATTAGTTTCTTTTGGACTCTCTGAGGCTATTGTTATTGAGTTTTCATTGTTGTATTGGATAATCGTTTTCAATTTCGTTCAACATGGATGCTCAGATTGTCAATGTGTTCTTCATTGCTTTTCATCTTAATGTATTAAGAAATTTTTGGAAGCATTTCAATCCTGTTTCTCATTGTGGTTATTGTAAAATCTTTTTCTATTGCAGTTTCTACAACTACGGTATTTTTTAGCAACCTGCTTATTTTGTCTCCGTTTAACTCTGAATCGCGAATGACAAACATTTCGTTTAAAAGACTGTAAATGTCTACATTACCGGTTGTGTAATACTGATCAATATTTGTAAATAACAAATCAAGTCTTTAACAATTGTGAAATTTACAAAAATTACATACTTCTGATGACATCTTAGCATATTATGCTTTTTCTAAATTACCTGTCCTTTAATATATGTACTTGAATGATAAAATTTAAATCATGAGATAGGGATTGTTCACAGTTGATGTCACACACTCACAAACACACACACCTAAAGACAAGGGAGTAGAAACATCAGCAACTAGCTAGGTTAATAAATGTGAAGTAAAAAAGACAACTTTTTTCTAAAAATAAATTAAAAAATTGGTTAAATATACATGGTTATATATATATACACTTATATGTTGATTCAACCATTATTAACATTGAAGACTTCTGCATGTTTTTATTTTCAGAAATTGTATTTAATCTTGCTGTAGAGATAGATTCAAAATAAAGCCCTAACCACATCAACTGCTGTAAAAAAAGCCTGCCATAGTCTTTGTTGTGTCTGTCAAGCAAGATAATGCATTTAAGGCAGGGGTTCTTAACCGGTGGGGTGCACCCCAAGGGGGTGCCGTTCTAGTTTAGGGAGTGCAAAAGATAAAAGTTTAAAAAAAATTTTTAATTTGAAAAATGTTCGGAACAAATTTAATTTTTGCAGAGAATGATAAGAATATTTTAAAAATCTTTAATTATGGCAATGCTTGTATTTTTAAATTCTTTATTTTAACTTCACCGTGTTTGCTTGCTTGAACCATAAGTTGTGAGCCTTTACCACTAAAAAAAACTAACTTCCTGTTATCCAATTGAGTTGAAGTTTGGTGGGCTATTTGTTGCTGTGGACTTTACGTTCTATTAAATTAAATTCCTGTGGGATGCAATTCCAAAATTGGGGAGAGGGTATTTAAAAAAAAATAAAATGACCCATTTTTTCCTTCCACAAAAAACTAATGACCAGAGGTAGTCTTAGGTATTTTTTTAGTTATTTTACTTTCAACAGTCATTTTCCAAAAACCAAGTATTCTACCCAAAAATTGTTTAATTAATACTCTGGTGAAGGATGCATTCCCGTCCCTGGTTATCTATCACTTCAACTGACATTTCAAAACTGAAAAATGTAAAAAAACGGAAATATTCAGAAGACTGTGTTCAGTATTTTTTAATCTGTATTACTGAAAAAACGACAGACAACGAAAGAACGAGTTGTTTTTAATGTGACAAAGTCCTGTCAAATGACAATTTAAATCCGAACGAGCTAAAAAAGCATTTCAGTGCAATGCATTCCAACAATTCTAAATCGGTCAACTATTGACAAACTAATCCTGATTGTCTCTTACCTAGTTTCTTATCGAATTGTTAAAAGTAAAAAGCTTTACACTCTTTTTTTTAGATAGCTAACCAGCTTTGGCCAAAAGTGCTCTGACATTCATCATTCCTTTTTTCTACTGCCTACTTGTGTGAGATAAGCATTTCTGCTTTTGTAAAAGTAGAAACTAAGCAAAGAAATTTGATTGGAGGCCGGTGATATGCGAATTGCCTTGTTAAAGATTGGTCCTCATTTTTTTGACCTAATTGGTAAGATGCAACAAAAAATAAATTAAATATAAAACTTGATGCAAATCACTTATATTTTACTTATTTTTTATATGCAAAAGTAGCGGGATGCGGTCGAATCGAGTTTGTCCATAGGGGGGCGTGGGAAAAAAACGTTAAGAATCATTGATTTAAGGGCGCTACATTTTCATTTCCAGAAAATGCAACTTTTTACCTCCATACTCTCTGTGAGGCAGATCCACCATTTGAAGTTCTTGACTCATGTGACTTAGCATATTATTTTGACATTACAAAAACTCCATTGACTACCCATCTTTTCCTAAATTATGTTGAAAATCGGCCTTTTTCCTCAATATTTACTGAAGCTCTTCCCCATCTTGTGCCTCACTAATTTCTTTGAGGCATACTCTACTTTACAACATGCCACCAAAGGTTTTACCCACATTTAATATTGTCTCCAATTCAAAACCTGAGATAGTTGTGTTACGAGAACATTGTACTTAAACTTGTTTATAATTTTAAATCCAAACCTAAAATTTCTCTAAGTGTATTAATTTTTTTACTCAGTGAATCAGGCATTTTGTAAAATGATAAATGATAAAGCTCCCACTAGTTCGCATAAACTTAATACAAATTTTGGAAATAATTTAGAAAGTGGTACATTTTTATTTCCTCTACTTCTTGAGTATGGCTCGCCTTTCAGCCTTACATTTTGAAATTATATTTTCTTAATATAACCATAAATGCTGAATTTGATAATAGGTTTTCATTATTTACACACAGAAAAGCTTGAGAACAGACAAGTCATCATTATTTTTTGAAACTAGACAATTTTCAAGCAAACGACTATTTCCCTACAGTTTTAATATGTCCAAGCTCTTTGTTGAGATCTGTTGCATCGAGACCCATTTTATGTGCCAGTTGAATTCTGCCTTTAAGGTCTTTTTCTTTTAAACCAGGTACTCGGTCATAAATGGATTTATCTAGTTCTTCATCCCAATCATTCTCTTCCCTCAAGAAACAGAAGTATAAAAGGAAAGCCACGGTGCTGCCACCGATTACCAAACTTTGATACCAAGGGGCAGATGATTTGGAATGGAAAAAAGTATCAAATGAGCTGTGATTATGTGCCTCACTTGTACTGTATTTGATTGGTTGATTATAGTTGTCTTCTTCTTCAGTTTGGTTAGATCGCACTTTCTCACCACTTGAAAAGTGATGACTTGTTAGCTTTAATGTCCTAAATATTACACTCGGCTTCAGATTTGATCTAAAGGTAAAAATGTAACAGAATTACTGTCTGCAATAACTATTTCTAAAATTAAGTTTTGCAGAATGGTTTATACACTGAGCAAGTGTAACTTCAAATAAATATAAATAAATGTAAATTATAAAGTCATCAAATAACTTCTATATTCTATAATGACTTGTTTATATGAATTAACATACCTGCACATATAATTTCCTGCAATTGTTGAAACAATTCTTTTCATCTTACTCACAAGCTGGTAGAAAACAAAATGATGCCCATTGAAAACATTTAAAAACATAATTTAAAAGTTAGATAATAATTACTACATTCAAATATTTTTTAACAATGTTGTTTTACTTGCATCATTTTGCAATATTTGTGTTGAAATTATTTAAAAACAAAGTATCCATAGTTTAGTAATTTCCACTGATCAGTTAGGCAGGGATGACTGAAATTTACTATGAAATGAACTTATCCTAATAGATATATACAGCAAAAGTCCTGAAAGCAGACACCCTCGGGAACAAGCAAGTGTCCACTACTCATGACTGTCAGTTCCACGGAGACAAGCTACTGTGGGCCGGATGTAGATTTAAGAATTTCCGTTCCAAACAAAAGTGTCTGTTGCCCTTAGCATGCTCTTGAGAGTGTTGCTCTAGAGAACTTTTACTGCATACATGTAATGTATACCTTTCACAGTGTGACATAACACCTCTAGTGACTTAATGAAAAATATTCAAAAAAAATTAAGCAAACTAAATAAACCATCACAAATAATTAACTTTTAAAATAAACCAACCAATAAAACTGGCTACTAGCAAGAATATTTTTTCATATTTTTACCAGATTACTACTACTCTATATATATATATATATATATATATATATATATATATATATATATATATATATATATAATTTCCGATGTCTGTATGTTAGCAATTTCGCATAACAAGGCGGCCACAGTGGTCAGCAGTTGATAAAATGGGTGTGTACAGGTGTGTAATAAAAGTGATTAAGAAATTGTACAGTCAGTCCTAAAGATCAAAAAAGGTGGTGCTGAAATTGCAATATATTATATTATTTTAAAAAATCCGTCATTTTTGACGGGCTCTCTAGCATAATTAAAACACCAATTGATAGGGTTATCCAATTAATTAAAAGAAAGTGAAGTATATGTACAAAAAAAGTATTAGTCTGAAAGAAGAGAGCAACATAGAAAATTTGAAAAGAACTTTTTCTATTTGTTGATCAATTATATGCAACACAGAAAAATACTGCATTAGCAATAAACCTAGCAGAGGTAAACCTAGTCACTAAAAAGGCACCTGAAACTCAAATTGAACATGATTCACAGTCTTGGTATTTTTTTAGTTGTTTCTATTAGAAGACTAGATCATCGAGAAAATTGAAGCATTTATTTCAATCCCAGACAATGAAAGAGAGGGTCATTATCTGACAACATGTCAAACTATTGTTGGTATTGCAGGCGGGGTGGAACTGGAGTCAAGCTAGCAGGGGCTCGTAACATAGGAAAAGTGCAGTAAAATGCACGCGTCAAGCTAGCAGGTGCTCAAAAGTTTTAACAAAAAAAAAAAGTATCTGTATTTATTAGGCAAAGCGTTAATTTCAAAAACTAGCCAAAACTCGAATACAAGCAAGGTGTTATTTTAAAGCTATTATGTGCCCCTATATACATATCGAAAATTCAAAATAAAAACCTAAACAAAAAATGTATTGCAGGTGCACACACAAACACGGTGTTTCTTCACGATAATGCTCTCCTCTCCATCACTAAATGAATAAAGCACCTTCAAGCATAAAGCATTTATCTCAAAAACTAGCCAAAAAATGATAACAAGCAAGGTGTCATTTTAAAGCTATTATGTGCTTCCATAATATATAACTCCGCCTCGCTAATTGCAAGCCAGTCCCAAGCCTGGATAAAGGAGGAGGGACAGTTAAAAGGATCAAACTTTGATTTAGACAAGAAGTACTTATGTGCTTCTTACTACAGCCAATTCAGTCTTAAAACACTTGGTGTAAAGAACTATGATCTATCATAAAAAAAAATCTATAATATATCAAAAATTCAAAATGAAAACCTAAACAAAAATATATACCATGCGCACACAAACTCGGTGTTTTTTAACAGTAATGCTCTAATCGCCATCACTAGGCCTATAATTAGTATATTACGTTCCTTATTAATTTGATGGCAAATAAACAAAACATAGCAAAATAAGTAATTTTTTATTTGTTTAAAACCTTACCAAGATACATAACCTAGTGTTTTTTTGAACACATAATATACAAAAATAAACTGATTTTTTAAAGTCTAACTCGGTGATACTTTCACATGCCACATGAAACCATTTATCGCAACGATCACGCTGTATCATGTTGTCTTCTTCACCAGCATAATTGAGCCAACAATTACAGTAAACTTCTATCATTTCTATGTTTGGCTCGTTTTCCATCTTTTTAAATTTCCCCTCTCCGTCACTTGCGACAGTTGCTGCAAAAGGACCAAAAGTAGTTTCATCCTATTTCCTGCTGAACGTGATGGTGCCTAAGAGTAAGTTCTGTGGTCGTGAAGTTTTTACAGCAGTAACTTATTGCTCTCAGGTTTTTCTGAGTAAGTTTCCCATTTAGGCTGTCGAAAAGGGCCACTTCTTTCACATCAAAAAACCTAATGAGATTAAATGGTAACGGTAATCTATATATATAAAATGAGATTATGTATGTATGTCTGTATTTATGTCCTTTATGTGTTGCTACATCATTCATTGGATCGTAATGAAATTTCACACAACCTTGGAAGTCAATGGAGAAAGATCTTTGGGAAAAAAATTGAAATCGGTCACAAAAGGAGCGGAGCTGGAAAGCGAGCGGAAACTGGGATTGGAGAATGAGCGGGAACGGGAAGGCCAGCGGGAACGGAAAATCGACCGAGCAAAAGAGCGAGCAAGAAATGGAAAGCGACTGGGAACGGGAAAGCAAGCGAGAGCGGGAAAGCGATCGGGAACGAGAGAGCAAGCAGGAACAGGAAAGCGACCGGGAGAGCAAACGGGGAAGGAAACGGGAGCAAGAGAAAAATGATAGAAAAGCCTCTAAAAACCCCGGGTACCAGCTAATTTGGAAATAAATTTAAAAACTCTAAGAACTTACATGTTGTTAATAATAATCCAATGATCATCTCCTTGATGGATTATTTGAATAAACTTCTTGTTTGGTGTAGGTCCTTCTCTTAACACCCCTATATCTTTTAAGTACTCCACATTAGTGAACCCACTTAGCAGTTACAGAGGGCCATATTGATGTGGGTGGACATGAACCACTGATGTCCCAATAAACTTTAAATAAACGTGGTGTCGTGTTTGGACATATCAGATATGCAGCATCTATGGTCATAGACCTACGAAGTTAACAAGTTGAATATAAGATTAAACAAAGCGTCGAGTTTGGACATGTATCAGATATATAGCATCTATGATCTATTAAGTTAACAAGTTGAGTATAAAATTAGTTTGGGTATACCAAACTAACACTCACTTTTTGTAAAGATCTGTCTTTTGTTGGAGCGGAAACATAAATTCCTTTCCGTTCTTTTTTTTTCTCTTCAGCCAGGTCTCAACTTCTTTCTCCTCTGAACAAAACAAATATAAACATTAAGAATCATTACTTAAATTATTATAAACTAAGAATTACAAAAATAAAACCTTTAGAGGTGCAGATTTCAAGGAGTTCTGACTTTCATTCGCCTGTCTTTTGAGCTACAGTAATTGGAATTATAGTGGAAATCAAACACTGCATAAATAAGAGAGTGAAAGAGAGAGAGAAAACTTACAGCAGTCCAAGATCTCTTGCTAGAGCACTGTCAAATTCCCGAAACAATCCTACATATTTTTCATGGTATAAATATACAAAGTCATTTAATCTTAAGACTTGTTTTTTACTCTGAGGTGTGGTGTTTGAGGTCCCACTGGCTATTTTCCATTATTCCCTGTGTTTGGTTATTTCTTGAAATATTTTGATATCGACTACTAGCAAGCTTTTGAAATAAGTTTGAGTATTTTTTGTAGCTAGAGCTACTACCGTGACGTCCTAAATCACCTAAAATCAAGTAAAAGATAATTATAAAATTGAATTAGATGCAGCTGCTAAAAAAATATTAAACCTAAAAATATTGCTGTCCTAAGTGGTGCATGTGGTAGAAAATCCTTTTTGAGGCAACTCAAGAAATTAGGGCTATAAAAACAATTTGTTACTGTTCCATTGTCATCGAATGGACAATAAGACAAGGCACTTTGTCAACACATTGAAACAGTCACCGTGTTTGTGTGTGCGCCTGTCCCTGTCACACAATTTTGTTTCAGTTTTCGAATTTTTGATATGTTATAGAAACACATAATAGCTTCAAAATGACACCTGCTTGTAATCAACTTTTGGCTAGTTTTTGAAGTATACAGTTTATGCTTAAAGGCGCTTTATTCACTCAGTGATGGGGATGAGAGCATTCGTATGAAAAAACACCGAGTTTGTGAGCGCCCGCTATACAATTTTGTTTAGGTTTTCATGTTGAATTTTTTGTATGTATATAGGGACACATAATAGCTTTAAAATAACACCTTGCTTGTATTCAAGTTTTGGCTAGTTTTTGAAATAAACGCTTTATGCGAAATACATTTTCAGGACATAGAGAAATAATTGTTGAGTTTGTATACTTCCGTAACACATTTTGGATAAAGTTTCTGTTTTGAATTTCTAATATGACATAGTAGCCCATATTTATTATTTAATGGAATTTTGCTTTTTTTCAATTAGTTTCTATCAGAGATATTTAGCCCAAGCCGAAAGCCATATTATCGGTCATTTTGTTTACATTTAGAAAAATCTAAAAGAGGTTTTCTGAAGAATTTTTGTTTAGGTTTTCATTTTGAATTTTTGATGTTATAGGGGCACATAATAGCTTGAAAATGACACCTTGCTTGTATTCAAGTTTTAGCTAGTTTTATGCGAACTTTTTTTTTAATTGACGTCGTTTAAAAAACATTTAAAGACTTATCTTTTTTTAAAGGCATTCGGACAATATCCCGCGCGCCTCTGAAGCTCCGCTACTGGCGCTTTACAAATTGACTATCATTATTATTATTACTCTTTCGAGACATAGAGAAATAATTGTTGAGTTTGTATCAGAGATATTTAGCCCAAGCCAAACGCCATATTATGGGTCATTTTGTTTACATTTGGAAAAATCTAAAAGAGGTTTTCTGAGGAAAAATCTAAAAGAGGTTTTCTGAGGAAACTTCAGGGGTTTTCATAATAAAAATTGACAAAACAAAATTATTTGAGTTTTCTAATAAATACCGATACTTTTTAATGTTAATTTTGACATTTTTTTGAGCGCCTGCTAGCTTGAAACATGCATTTTACTGCACATTTCCTGTGTTACGAGTACCTGCTAGCTTGACTCCAGTAGGGTGGAGAGGGTAAATACATGGGCTGGGTGGAGTGAGAAATGTCGAAGGTAGTATAGATTCACTAAGGATGCATACAACATACAATTAATGTTTACGAAGAGTTTCACTTGCGAGCTGTACGCTGATTTAAATAGTTACCTTTTTAAAACAAACCTAATAATAATTTCAAATTAAAATTTTTTTAGGTAAAATAGATTTTTTGCTAAAAAAAAATTGTCCACTAAGCTTGTTGAAAGCCGACAGGAGGTGTTAATGAGTAGCAGCTTTGCATGATAGCTGCAGGGAACCAGACTTGTTTGTCAAACTGTATGTATAGCTGGGAGAAATGGGTATATTATATGGTCAGACGTTTTATTCGATAACTTTTTTATTTATCGAGTTATAGAAGCAAGTGATACGTCGTTAAATTTGTAATTGAATAACTTTCAGCGTCTGTTAACAACAAAAAAACAAGCGTCTCGAAAAGTCCAGTTGCAGCAGTTTAAAAAAAAATCTATCAAAGGAGAGCTAACATTTATTTCATGCAATTTTAGTCAGAAAATTGTTTTTGATAACTTTTTATTTGTTGAATATAAGACAAACTACTTATACCATTAGATTCCATTTTTAAAACCTCATCCAGCAATGTATAGCACAGCCCAGTTGCACTAAAAAAATGTTTTAATTGTATGGCCAGCAATATTGCTAACTTCACATACAGTGCTGTGGACTTTATAAAATGGAAAGATTGATCATTTGTATTTTATATATATAGCATGTACAATTATTTACCAAAATTTCTAAGTAATTCATTATTATTTACTTATAAGAATAAACCTGATCATGCGTGTGAAGTTTTGAGGCTGGCAGTGCTAATTAAAAAAAACAAAATTGCATGCACTGGGGCTGTGCTATACATTGTTGGATGGGGCTTACAAAATGGAATCGAATGGTATATTTGGGTTTTCCTCGGTTCAACAAATAAAAAAGTTATAAGCCAAAAACGACAATTTTCCGACGAAAATTACATAAAATCAAGCTTGAAGAGAAATTCGAACTTTTTTTATCTGCTGCACTGGGAATATCTGAGACGCTTGTTTTTAGATAATTCAATATCAAATCCAATGATGTAACTATCGCTACTATAAGTTAATAAATAAAAAAGTTATAAAATAAAACGTCGGACTGTATACCAATTTCTCCGAGCAAACCGAAACATAAACAATCGCTGCGATTGGACAATCGAGTCTAACTCACTGTGGTTAGTTATGCAAAACATGCAAAGTGGCTACTCGATAACACCTCCTGCCTTATTCTAATGAACTTTAGCGAAGATTTTATTTTTAATCTATTGAATTTTATGAAAAAAAATTTTATTAATAAAAAGTTTTTTTAAAAAGGTAACTTTTTAATAAAACTTAAGCAATGCACGCGATTGAAACATTTCGTTCGAAACTCTTCCTTAGAAAGCATTAAGAGTGTGCATTTTTGGTGAATCCACCCACTCCATGCAGTCCCCACCTGCACCCTCTCCACCGGACCCGCAATACAAACAATAGGTCGTCATGTTGTCGGATGATAGCAGGATTTCTTTAAACCGCTCTTCCCTTTCTGGATTAAAATAAACACTTAGACCTTCCCCACGATCCAGTCTTCTAATTCAAAATGATGGCTACAGTTGTGGTATTTTTGTATGAGTTTTTAGAACGTTGATTCAGCAAAAATGTACACTCTTAATGCTTTTTTTTGTAAAATTCAATAAATTTTTCTTAAAAATAAAATTTTCCCTAAAGTTTGTTAGAATACGGCAGGAGGTGTTAACGAGTAGCCATTTTGCATATTTTGAATAATTAGCCACAGTGAGCTAGACTCTATTTTCCAATTACAATCTAAAAACAAGCGTCTCGGATACTCCCAGTGCAGCAGTTAAAAAAAGTTTGAATTTGATTTTATGCAATTTTTGTCAGAAAATCGTCGTTTTTGGCTTATAACTAAGGAGTCGCACAGCTGACACACGCAGGCGAATCATGCCAAGCTATCTCTGTCCAATAAATTGCCCACGTAACAAAATAAACAGTTCAAAGTGGGTTTAGAAAAAATGCATATCTCCGGATTTACTGGGTCAATTTTAGAAATGGTTACATCATTGAACTTGTAATAAACCCTTTCCTTTGATGAAGCCTATAAATAACCTAAATTTCAAGTCATAATCCTTGAACATTCGTTCAAAGTAAGTGCTTTTTTTTAATTAACATTGCCAACCTTGAGGCTAACTTCACCGTCGCTGCTATTGCCCCGGCGGTTAGCCGTGGAAATAATCAGTAAAATTGCTACTGAGCCGGCAGTCCCACCGTATGTCTACCTAAAATTAAACCCTAACCCTAACCCTTAAGAAAATATGGGTAATCTTTCCCACGAACGGCCCGTGTGGCGGATTAATACATAATTCTCGGCTATAATTAACTATAAACACGATGAAAAGTAACCGCTAGTTTAAACATTATGATAATTAGTATAAATAATTTATTTAAAATGGGAAAATGTTATATAAAATTATTTTAATTAATTAAATAATGTGATTATAATTTAAAAAATTTTACATAGAAAAAATTTGAGTTTTAAGGAAAAGTGTAAACGAAGAAATCGCGTAGCGTGTTATATAAAGTTATAACTATTACCATGGCGGTAGGCGCCGGCATGCGATCTTGGATTCGCTATATCTTTATTAATTTTATTTTTTACACTATATAGTATATTCAAACTCAGAATTTGTACCTTTATTTAAAATATTAATGAAATTAAAAAAAAATTATTTTGAAACTTTTTATGCGACTACCTAGGATAGGGTTGGGTTAGGGGTAGGGATAGGGTTATGGATAGGGTTAGGGGTAAAGTTAGGGTTAGGGTTTCATTTTAATACGGGATTGCAATTTTACAGATTGCAATCACGGCGAACCGCCGGGGCAATAGCAGCGACCTTATATAAAGTGACTAGCGGGGTTTACTCTCGCCTTTTGTTCTTTATCATTTTACATAAAAAAAGTTTAAAATTTTAAATTAATTTTTTTATAACTGATAGTTTGTTTTTTAAATAAAATCTTATTATAAACTAATTTTATTTCTTTTTTATTCATTTCATTCATACGATCATCGTACCTCACCACTCACAACTACGATGTAATTAGTGCTTGGAAGGGTACTACTTACCGTTTTCAAAGTCTCTCAATTTACGATAAATGTTTTTTTTTTAAATTCAATTTAGCATAAAATTTGTTTTTTTTTATGTTATTGTAACAAAATAATAGCTCCAGGAAGTTAGCAACGCTTCGGGCAACGATTTTCGGCAATTATTATTTGTCAATAGGAAAGTATAAAATGTAATTAGAATTAGATATTTGAATTCTACGTTAAATTTGCTATAAGAATACATTTGTTTGAAGGGGCGGATAATTTTATTTTTTTTCTTGATTAATTTGTTTCTGATTGGCTGTGTCGGTAACATATTTGTAAGGTCAAGTCGTGGAAGGCATTTTTCATAAAGTGTCAATAAATATTTCAAAATAATTTTTGCACTGTTTAATCAAGCTAATATTTCTCTACAAGAAAACATTTGTATGAAGGGACGGACAATTTTAGTTTATTTTGTATTCAATTAATTTGTGGCGATTTGGAGACGTCGCTGAAGTTAGCAACAGTAGCTAACTTTGCCTGCATTATATAGGGAAATTTCAAAGTCGAGGCATTTCATTTTTTTAAATATATTTTAATAGGAAATTAAAAAACAAAATGATCTGTACTATTTTCAGCTAAATGCCTCAATTATTAACCGAGTTATATGGTAAAAACTATTGCGATTAAATCGATCGCGGTCTTTATTTACAATAGGCTACTCAAAATCTGTTGCTAACTCTTCACGCATTTTATATAGAAAATTCAAAGTTGAGGCATTTTAATAAAATTTACATATTTTAATAGATATTTCAAAAACAAATCAATCTGTCCAAGTCTCATCAAAATATCGAAAAAATTAACAGAGTAATTCAGTAAAAACTGTTCCATCAAATCTGTTGCTAACTCTTCACGCATTTTATATGGAAAATTCAAAGTCGAGGCATTTTAATAAAATTTACATATTTATAATTGATATTTCAAAAACAAATCAATCTGTCCAAGTCTCATCAAAATATCAAAAAAATTAACAGAGTAATTCAGTAAAAACTGTTCCATCAAATCTGTTGCTAACTCTTCACGCATTTTATATGGAAAATTCAAAGTCGAGGCATTTTAATAAAATTTACATATTTTAATAGATATTTCAAAAACAAATCAATCTGTCCAAGTCTCATCAAAATATCGAAAAAATTAACAGAGTAATTCAGTAAAAACTGTTCCATCAAATCTGTTGCTAACTCTTCACGCATTTTATATGGAAAATTCAAAGTCGAGGCATTTTAATAAAATTTACATATTTTAATAGATATTTCAAAAACAAATCAATCTGTCCAAGTCTCATCAAAATATCAAAAAAATTAACAGAGTAATTCAGTAAAAACTGTTCCATCAAATCTGTTGCTAACTCTTCACGCATTTTATATGGAAAATTCAAAGTCGAGGCATTTTAATAAAATTTACATATTTTAATAGATATTTCAAAAACAAATCAATATGTCCAAGTCTCATCAAAATATCGAAAAAATTAACAGAGTAATTCAGTAAAAACTGTTCGACAAAATCCGTTGTGCTTTAATTGATCCTTAATCAGTTTTTTTAAAAGAAAATCAGTGTCTTTGTGACGTAATAATAAGTTCATTTTATTATAAATTTTGTAGTTTAGTAGACAGTCGATGCGCTGCTTTGTCTTAAATTATAATACGTTTGAAGATATATATTGGGGCTTTCGTTCACGTAATTCAGTTGCTGGAAGAAAAAAGCGGCAAATTATGTAATGGTCACTACCAAGGCAACCAAATAAATTATGGAAATAAGTTCACGGCAAAATTAGAAGCTACGAGTTCACTATATATAGTTGTGTTTCATGACTGTTCAGTCCTACTCTTGTTGGTTTGGTGTCTTAAATACATTGAAAATGAGGAATTGCGTTGACGTTGAAGTTTTCCTTCAGTTTCTGGTAGCAAATTGTTTACCGGAAGAGGTGTTTCTCCGGTACCGGTCACCCGAAAGCGTTATGGGTCGAGCCTGTCTTACTCTAGGGCTTCTCAATATTGAGAAAAACCGGAAAAAGCTATTGGACATTTGGAGAAGAGATACAAAAGGAATAAGAACTCGACACCAGCTTCAAACTCAAAGAAATGTGGAGTTAAATGAAAGTCAATGCGAAGATTCGGCCAGCTTCAACAGCGGGGTTATTTTTGGTGGAGCATCACCAGAAAAAGAGGTTAGTGAAGTAGTTAATTTGGGATGCGAAGATGCGGTAAGAGTGATGTTGGATGGTTCATCCCCAAAACTAAGAGCAAAAACCGATCATCAAATTCAAGACTAACAGAATCGAACTTCCGACTGGGTGCAGTGTGGTCTCTGCAAAAGATGGATCCACCAGGAGTGCACCAAACTGATGCTAAGCAACGCTGAGTTTGAGAGAATCACATTTACGTGTGAGCTGTGCTCAGCGTTCCTTAACCAATCTAATGATGGTGCGCCGTCCTGATGTAAGTTACTTTGTTGCTAAACTAAAAATGGTAATATTTATTAAAAAAATTGTACTCATATTTTTTTCTCATCTAAAAGACTTCCGTCACTTTTCTTTTCAGAAACGGGTCTACAGAAATTATGATTTTATCTTGAATTACTCTGTTAATTTTTTTTGATATTTTGATGAGACTTGGACAGATTGATTTGTTTTGAAATATCTATTAAAATATGAAAATTTTATTAAAATGCCTCGACTTTGAATTTTCCATATAAAATGCGTGAAGAGTTAGCAACAGATTTGATGGAACAGTTTTTACTGAATTACTCTGTTAATTTTTTAGATATTTTGATGAGACTTGGACAGATTGATTTGTTTTTGAAATATCTATTAAAATTTGTAAATTTTATTAAAATGCCTCGACTTTGAATTTTCCATATAAAATGCGTGAAGAGTTAGCAACAGATTTGATGGAACAGTTTTTACTGAATTACTCTGTTAATTTTTTCGATATTTTGATGAGACTTGGACAGATTGATTTGTTTTTGAAATATCTATTAAAATATGTAAATTTTATTAAAATGCCTCGACTTTGAATTTTCCATAGAAAATGCGTGAAGAGTTAGCAACAGATTTGATGGAACAGTTTTTACTGAATTACTCTGTTAATTTTTTCGATATTTTGATGAGACTTGGACAGATTGATTTGTTTTTGAAATATCTATTAAAATATGTAAATTTTATTAAAATGCCTCAACTTTGAATTTTCTATATAAAATGCGTGAAGAGTTAGCAACAGATTTTGAGTAGCCTATTGTAAATAAAGACCGCGATCGATTTAATAGCAATAGTTTTTACCATATAACTCGGTTAATAATTGAGGCATTTAGCTGAAAATAGTACAGATCATTTTGTTTTTTAATTTCCTATTAAAATATATTTAAAGAAATGAAATGCCTCGACTTTGAAATTTCCCTATATAATGCAGGCAAAGTTAGCTACTGTTGCTAACTTCAGCGACGTGATTTGGAGTGAAAATAGACATCGTTTCCCGCTTCGTTGCTAAACTTCATTCACCTCAAAATAATAAAAATACGACTATTTTTCGGCACGGGCCGTCCGTAGGAAAAATTACCAAAATATGTACATCTTTATCAATTGATCGAAAAATCAATTGTTTTGGCAAAACCGACGGCTCAGTAGCAATTTTACCGCTTATTGCCCCGGCTACCGGCGCCTACTCCTACTGCCTTGATAATAGTTATAAATTATAATGTAACTTCACACACGTAACCTGGTTCTTAAACTCATAATTAAATTTGAAATTTTCAAATATCAAACCTTAAAACTCCACGTCAGAAGCCACAAAATTGTAGTTAAAAAATAAAAACAGCATCGGACGCGAAAATAAAATCAACGTGCCTCACGACCTCAAAACCTAAATAGTAATACAAGCTATGCTAAAAGTAAAGAACTATTAAAATACTTATTAAAAGCTATAGTTATGAAATTAAATTAAATTAAACTTTTTCTATATTTTACCAGCGTGATTATCCAGCGTTGTCCGGGGTTTTTCGAAGATTTTCACTCGTTTGTTTCTCCCTCTCTCTTTCTTCCTCTCCCTTCCCCTCTTCCTCTTTAATGCCGTTTCCTGATCACTCCCTCTCCAATGCAAGTTTAAAAATGCAGAATGCCACATGTGTCACAAAAAAGGACATATTGCAAAAGTATGCCGAAGCAAATCAGACAACAGTAAGGAAAAATCAGTTGCTACAAATCGACTAAACTCACATTCTGAATTCTCCATTCATGATCTAAATCGACCGAAACAACAAAAGTTAAAAGTCATAGTCCATGGAAATTGACAGTGGAACATCATAGGGAGATGGGGGCTTTTTGATATCTTTTGAGGTTTTTTGGCGATAACCGTCAAGCCGTTCAAAAAATCTATTTTGTTTTTGTTAATTACAGAGAGGAACATCTCTTCTATGTATTCAATTAAGTTTGACATTTTATAATGTAAGAGAACTATTTTTAAATTGAACTTTGGTGCAAGCCCTAAAAAAGATCAAAGTGCCCCGCATATGGGGCACTATGATCCCCCCATGGGGCACATTGATCCTAAGTAAAATTCAGTACGATCCCACATCCAGTTCTCTCAAAAAACACATGAAAACAGGTATAATAGCTTTTATTAATAATAATAATCATTAAAGTTATATAAATTCAACACATGTTAGGAAAAATGGATAAATCTCCTGCAAAGACCAAGTGACGACTGGCTCGAGCAGTCCCGCCATGATGAATTGGGTCTGGAAGTTTACAAACAATATCATCTTTTTCAAATTGGAATAAGTCATCATTTGCACAAATGAAAATATCAAATTATAGGACTACACTAAATCTCCAATGCCCGGAGAATGCGTACATTTAGTATTCTAGTACAAGGGGCACTTTGATCAACAGATCAACGTACCCCATATTGGTACAGATCAAAGAGCCCCTATGACATGGACCACGCTATAAATGGCGATATCTCATCAATAAATGTTGTTTGAGAATTAAAGTATGCCATAAAATAAGCCTTAAACGCATGTTTATACAATCCAAAATTAATTTTCCCGAAAAAATGTTTATTTAATTTGTAATTACAGAAACTCAACTGTTGTGAAGATGTACTTTTCTCCGGTCAAATCAAACCTTCGTACTTATCAACTTTCAGCGGCGGATTGTTGAAAAGGAAATAGGACTAAAAATATTACGGAAACAAATACAAACCATAAACAATTTTTTTAATTTTTTTAATTTAGAAATTATTACGTTATTTCCAAAAGATCAATGTGCCCCAGAGATCAAAAAGCCCCCATCTCCTACTCTGTGATATATCACCAAACCTTAAAGCAACTATTGAATAACTCCGGTCCACTTATTAGGAAAGTTACAAACTTACCATTAACGGATTTTCAAGCACGAGTAATTCTGCTCAAGGGCTACTGTAATGTAGATGTAGCGTACAAACAACGAAGAGCCAAGTTACAACTCATCATAACAAAAGAGCACAGAGCAAGTCTGCATTTATATGATTCGTTCCCCAGCTTAGGATTTGAAATATCAGGAATAAATCAGCTCCAAGAAACATCAATTTCTCAGTTAATCAATGAATTCAGTGATGTGTTTTCAGAAACTCTAGGTAAGTACAAGGAACCACATGTCTCTCTACCAGTGGATCCAAACGCGACTCCACTTCATTTCAAAGCCAGAAACGTTCCGTTAGCAATGCGTGCTAAAATAGAAGACAAAATTGATCGCCTCACAAAAGAAGGTGTTTTGGAGTCAATCAAAAATTCAAGATGGTCAACACCTGTGGTGCCAATAATTAAATCGACAGGCGACATACGACTGTGTGGTGGTTACAAAGTCACAGTTAATCGAGGACTACCAGAGTACCCATACCCGATTCCTTCTGTGCAACACCTGCTTTCCACGTTAGTGGGTGGAAACTATTTTGCAAAATTAGATATGGCCCAAGCTTATCTACAACTTCCTGTTACTGAAGAATCAGCTAACACACAGACGATCATCACACATCGAGGTGCTTTCAAGGTGAAGAGACTTCAGTTTGGCATAAGTGTTTCATCTGGCATTTTTCAACAGGTTATGGAAGACTTGTTAGACAACATGGAAGGAGTTACACCGTATTTTGACGACATCCTTATCTACGCTCCATCTCTTGAAGTACTTAGCAGAAAACATCCGAGATGTTCTGCAACGTTTTAGAAATGTTGGTCTTCGGGCAAAGAAAGATAAATGCATATTCGGCTTAAAATCTATCAATTTTCTAGGATACAGAATTGACGCATCTGGTCTACACCCATCACAAGAAAAGTTAGCCGCAATTCAAGACGCTAAGATTCCTGAAAATAAAACAGAATTGCAAGCTTTTTTGGGACTGCTTAATTTTTACAATAGTTTCTTGAAAGGAAAAGTTGACGTTGCTGAGCCCCTGCATCGACTTCTAAACAATTAAGGGTTCTACATGGAAATGGACAAAACACCACGACAAGTGTTTCCAATCAGTGAAGAAACTGCTGACTTCCGACAGTGTTCTTCACCCATTCGATCCTAAGTTACCCACTACGTTGACTTGTGATGCATCTCCTTTTGGTGTTGGAGCAGTCCTCAGCCAAACGTCAAATGAAGAGAAAGAATTACCGATTGCCTACGCGTCAAGAACTCTTACTTCAGCCAAACGTAACTACGCTCAGATCGACAAGGAAGCACTTGCACTAGTAGTTGGAGTTAAAAAGTTTCCTAATTTCTTGTATGGAAGGAAATTTTTGCTTGTAACAGACCACAAACCGTTGTTGGGACTGTTCATTCACAACAAGCCACACCAAATATTATTTTTCCGAGAATGATAAGATGGTCAGTTATCCTTAGTGCCTACGATTTCAACTTAATCCACAAGCCAAGAAAAATCATCTCAAATGCTGATGCACTAAGCCGTTTATCATGTTTTCCATCAAAGGCTTATAAGTCAGATCCTGTAGATGTCTTTTCTTAGATGATCTCCCATCACCACCCTTGATAGCTTCAGAAGTGGCACAACTCACACGACGAGATCCTGAGCTATCCAGAGTCTTCACTTGGGTGAAAAGGGGATGGCCACAGAAACCAGAAGCACAGTTCCATCCTTACTCAGTGAAGCAGCATGAGCTTTCTATACACAAGCACTGCTTACTCTGGGGCAGTAGGGTGGTAATACCAGCAAAGGGACGTAAACGTGTGCTTGACGAACTCCACATCGCTCACCCAGGCATAGTACGAACAAAAAGTTTAGCACGTTCTTATGTGTGGTGGCCCGACATAGATAAGGACATTGAAAACTTTGTTTCTACACGTAAAACCTGCCAGATACATCAACACGCACCACCGCACGCTCCCACTCATCCATGGGACATTCCTATACGACCGTGGTCTAGGGTCAACATCGATTTTGCCGGACCTTTCCAAGGCCAGAATTTTCTTATTATTGTGGACGCTTACTCGAAATGGATTGATGTTGCACACATGAAAACAACAACAGCTGAAAGTACTATAACAGTTCTCCGAGGAGTGTTTGCTACGCATGGACTGCCAGACAACGGACCACAATTTACGCCCAATGAATTCCAAGAGTTCTGCAAAAGAAACCTAATACAATCTATATTAGTATCTCCTTACCATGCTGCAAGCAACGGCCAAGCTGAGAGGACCGTCCAGACGACAAAGAAACGCCTAAAAAAGATCACAGGAAATTGGCATCACAGATTGTGAATTTTTTTGCTAAATTCGCACATTACTCCATCAACAGCCTCAGGATCAAGTCCAGCAGAATTACTCATGGGCAGAAGACTCAGAACATGTCTTGATCATTTGCATCCTGACCACTGCAGAGACAAACAGCTGCAACAGGACAAGAAGATAGCAGAAATTGCAACTGACAAAATAAGACAAAGTTGTATTATGGATGACAATACAATAATTTAATGTTTTCGACATGAATTAGGCCTTAAATCAATTCAAATTAATCAAATCAAATTAATTCCTGCCATCTAGCGACTGTAATAAGTTGTTTATGTATAAGTCGCCAAAGGTCCAAAATAATTAACCAGTACGGTTGTTTATTTATAAGTCACCAGAGGTCCAAAATAATTACCAAGATTGAGCATAACGGTTGTTTTAGATTCAAAAATTTTAGTTCGTTGACTCAGATAGAGGCAAATATAAGCATTTTTTAAAAATTTATTTCGTATCTTTACTTGTTTACTCACCAGGTTATAAACTACACTCAACAAAGCGTTTTTTAATTCATCAAAATTTTCCGTCACGCATTTTTTATTCACCTGATGAACGCTCTGGTTGCGACCACATTCACCACGGTTTAGATTAGAGTCTGGGCATCTAAACTGCTTATTGAGTGCGGAAGGAACGGGATGAAAATTTTGATGTCCCAAAGGAAAACTAAGTAAGCAGTGGGATAGCATCAGCAAAAGCATGAAATCGGCAGGCTATGATGTGGATGGCGAGTGTCAGGGGTCGCTCTACTGGACCTCCTGACAAGTGTATCTTGCACCCGTCGACCTGTCTAAACTCTCAGTCTAGACAGGAATCTAGACATTAATTCTCAGACATTCTTTTGCGCGTTTTCTGAGGCTATATATATATATATATATATATATATATATATATATATATATATATATATATATATATATATATATATATATATATATATATATATATATATATATATATATATATATATATATATATATATATATATATATATATATATATATATATATATATATATATATATATATATATATATATATATATATATATATATATATATATATATATCACAGCTTCGAAGTTGAGTTGGCAAGTTGTTCCAGGCAGTTGGAGCAGAGAAGTAGAAACCTCCCCGGCCTATTGGTTTTTATTTTTGGCACCAGCAGATGTTGAAGCGCGGCTGAGCGAAGAGAGGTTCTCGTATCATTAATCAATGGTTTGCCGATAGCCTCCGAGAGTATTCAGAAAATTGGGAGGATGCGGGGAACGTTAGAAGGAAAGACTCTGGTAGGTTTAGCGAAGATTTGACGTGGGGATACAAAACACGAGGACTTCGCCTGATACTAAATAGTATGTCCTGGTCGGCTTCAAATCGTGTTTTGTATTTGATTTTTTATTAACTGCGCTTTAATACAGTTTTTTGTTGTTGTTCCGAGTTGTCTTTTCTTCCTGGTGTACACGTCATTTCTGCAGGGAAGACAGTGACATTTTGGTGACAGCGGTGGAGTTAAGTATCAGGAAGAAAAAAGTGCTCTCCAGCAAAGTTTGGGAAGAAGATCTCTCTTGCCGTTAAATTTTCTTTGTGACTAAAGCTCGCCAGACGTTTCCGAGATCATCATCGGATTAGCTAACCAGTTACGAGACTGTCCGTGGTTAGAATCCGTCGACCCATCCGTGCTCAAGGTTTGAATTATGATCAACGACTGGAAGTACTTAGGTGCTTCTGACACAGCCGTTTCAGTTTTAAAACACTTGGTGTAAAGGACTATAAACTATTATAAACAAGTAAATTAAAAACGAATTTTTAAAACCAATGCTCTTATATGTAATTAAAACACAAATTTTGCAATCAATTTTTTCTTATATTACTCTTTTATTTTATATTAAAGTCGAAATATCTTAATTATATCGAAATATCGAAATTAATTAAAATTAACTAAATTAATTGACTTATTGTAAAACTAATAATTGAATATTGCATTGTCTTCTATTTTGAGCATGTATGCAAAATTTGAAAAAAATCTATCATCAGGAAGTGACTCAAAAATTGATTGCAAGATTTGAGACAGACAGAGAAACAAACAGACAGACAGAGAAACAAACAGACAGACAGAGAAACAAACAGACAGACAGAGAAACAGAGACGACGAGTTAATAAAAGCATTGGTAATAAAAAAAATGACTGACTGACTGACTGACTAACTAACTGAATGACTGACTGACTGACTGACTGATAATCAACGCCGAGCTCAAACGCCTCATCCTAGGAACGTGAAATTTAGCACTTATATTACATGCTACAGATGTAAAAATTAATAATTAGTATCTTTTTAAAAAATAATGATATACGTGTTTCATCATTGTTTGAAAATTTGGTTTCCAGGACCTCCAATGTGGGGTGGAAAAAAACTAAAAATGTGAAGGTTTTAAAATTTGGTATTTGGGATCTTTTAAAAAATTAAAATTATACACGTGCAACCATATTTAAATAATTTATTTTCTGGGACCTCAAATATGGAATGGAAAGTATGGTTGATTGGTTATTAGAGTAACTGCCACTTAAAAATCAACAATCTATCTATCTATCCATCCATCCATCCATCCATCCATCCATCCATCCATCCATCCATCCATCCATCCATCCATCCATCCATCCATCCATCCATCCATCCATCCATCCATCCATCCATCCATCCATCCATCCATCCATCCATCCATCCATCCATCCATCCATCCATCCATCCATCCATCCATCCATCCATCCATCCATCCATCCATCCATCCATCCATCCATCCATCCATCCATCCATCCATCCATCCATCCATCCATCCATCCATCCATCCATCCATCCATCCATCCATCCATCCATCCATCCATCCATCCATCCATCCATCCATCCATCCATCCATCCATCCATCCATCCATCCATCCATCCATCCATCCATCCATCCACCCACCCAATTATTTACTGCCCGTAAAAACCTAGATGACAATTTTTTCAACAAAACCGGTAGTCTGGACCGGACCCCCACGACCTCTCTTGTATCCCCCCTATGCTGAACTAAAAAAAATAAGTTTGCGTGAAAAACGGAGTTTTTACGGTTCACTTGTTAAAACAATTTTATTTTTTATATTTTATTAAAATGTTGTCCAATCAATATAAAAATACAAGAAAAAAAATAGTTAATAAGAAAGATTTCAAAGCAACAAGAAAAAAACTTCTAAAAATCTCGAGCAGCGCTGGATAACTCAGCTTGGTTCATTATAAATTTGAAGAAAACTACATTTCAAATCTTAAATTGTCTTAATAAATTAAAAAAAAGTAATGGAATAATAATTATTTTTAATTATTGACAGTAATTTGAATAAATACTAACAAAAAGTTTTCAAAAATGAGAACAACGCTGCTCAATAGTAATCAGATCTTCAACAACCTGTTCTAGAGTAGTTCCCGCAACTTCAGCAATTTTTCTTTTTTCTTCAAAACCAAGTTGCAAAAATTTGAGTAGTAAAGCTTCGTCTACAACACATTTCTGTTGGAACTTGTATTCTGCAGACGTGATGGAGTCAGATAATTCGCATCCCGGATTCCTTGTGTCAGTCTTGAAGGATTTGGATTGTGTTATAGCAGCCTGCAATGCCAACAATCTTTTCTGCGAATGCTCATATAAAGGAACAACGCAGCCAAGACTGCCACCCAACGTGCTGAAGTAAGTAGCATGACTATTTTCAGAATCATTTGATAAACATTTGATTCTCATCATTGAATGAACATGGCTACCAACATTGAAAGAGGCCAGCTGGATTAGTCTTTGACCACCGTGACTCTCTTTAACCTCGGGCATATACGAATAAATTGAAACACGTTTTGCTGAGTCACTGCATAAAAAGGAGAGCTCGTTGTTCTCGATCATAAACTCTATGGCGTAAATTTCTCGTGGGTTTACGTCTTTGCTTACCAAAGATAAAACTTCAGTGTCTTTCTCGTATCTGTAGAGACTAACACTCTTTACAAGGTCTCCAACATATAAAAGGTTCTTAATAACGCATATTGAATGGGTGTATATCTGCGCATCAATAGAGGCCACTTTGTTCAAGTCTTCGTTTTCAAATTTCCATATGTAAATTTCTTGATCTATGGCCGTGACCAGTAATCCTTGAATTCCAGCTATTGCACTCACTCCACCTTTTTGCACCATGTCGTACTCAATTTTGAGTTGGTTTTTTGACAGCGGGATGCCTGGCTCTGGTACTACGTCTACTATGTTGAATATTAAAATTCTTCCTTTACAGGGAATATCTTCATTATAGGAAAAAATAGTACTACACACTATGTAACTTTTTGAATCGTTATTACAACTTCCTGTGTTCAGAGATATTACCTTCATTGATGTCACCCTTTCGTAATCATGAAATTCATAGCTACAATTTGGTACTACCTGCTTCCAATCCTGAAATGAGTACAACCGAATGGCAAACTTTTCTATTTTGGGATAAACAAACCTTTCATCTCTTTCTACTTCTTCAAATTCTTCGTTATCTTCGCTAACCATTTTTACTAACTTTTTGCATTCTTCTTCGTTGCTCATTGCAACAACATATAATTTATTCTGAGCATTGTAGGTCACATAATAAGGTGTGAATTCAAGTGGTACCTGGCGAACAGGCCAAGGTGCATCGTATAACAGATCTGTGGAAAGCCTCGAAACACGGAGTTCAAATTGTGAATTAAAGTACAAAAAGCTATTGGGGCAGTTGATACTATGAAAAGATGCTAGAAAATATATGGGTCCATCGATCACCATAGGATGAAATCTAATGACTCCTCTGTCAGTCATAAAAATCCAATGAGGGCGGGAACCACAAAGAAATATTCCATCTAGTCCTCCAACATTTCTAAATTGTCTTAAAATGTTGTTCCTTTTTCTTGCCATGTTTTGCTCAGTGGTTGAATTGTCCGTTAATTCGTTGGAGTCATGCGATATAATATCTTTAGCGCTTAAGCTGTGAATTATTTTTTTCCATCGTATCTGAAGAACTGGTTTTTTACAATAGGTTTGAAACTGGAAGGCTTCGTATATAATTAATTCCTGATTTACTACCACAATGAGATGAGCTCTGCTTTTTTTGTTTCCCATTCCTACCATGAGGATTTCTTTGATGGGTGGATGTGTAGTATTAAGTCCTGAAACGTTGTTTATTGATGGCATTGCAAGATCGTTAACAATGATTTTATCACCGTTAATAAAGTTTGAAGCTTTGAATACCAGTTCAAATTCTGGGACTGAAAAAATATTCAGAGATCCGTCGTCATGGCAAGTTGTCAACCAGTAGAATGATGGCCTGGACATTATTTTGTGAGTATCTGTGTTATTGTTAAATTCTGGCTTAATTAAAGAGCTACTAATTTTTGAAAAATCAAGAAAGTCCTTTGTAGTAAATTTACATGACTCGTCTTTGTAAAGGGTCATTGCGACTACCTTCAAACTTTTCAAAGCGGTTGGTTTACTGATAGCGAGTCTGAATGAATGTCTATTTGGAAGAGGTTTTAATGTCAGAAAGATAAGTTGCTGAGAAGAAGTGAGTAGTGCCAAATACATGTCGACAATAGAGCAGCTGATAACGGGTGACTCACCAATGAGCTTCACTTGTTGCAGACATTTTACACCTTCGAGCAATCTGACTTCATTAGCTGTTACTTGAATAATAAAACCATTTATTCCAATATTGCCTGCAAATATGGTTGGTGTGTTAGTTACAAAACCACTCTGCTCTATTTCGGAGATGTCAGCACCAGCTCTCAGAATCTTTGTGGAATTAACTTCACTCATAATCATTATTATTGAACCGTTTTGTTCAGCAGCCGTCCACATGTCGACGCAATTTTGAATTTTGAATGATGCTAAAACTTCAGGTTTTATGCTTTTCTGAAGCACGGATATGGCACCACTCAGGCCATATCCAGTGGTTGTCACTATTTCGGCTTGAGGAACTTCAGTGCAGCAAAAAGCTTGTGAAACCGATGAAGCATAGCCTATCATTGAATTTTGACAAGGACCTATGTTAATCAAACTGTCGCAAACTTCCAGAGTGTGATAAACGTATTCATTTTGAAATTGCTCTTGGTTGCTAATTACAATCAAATCGTCTGATTGATTTTTCATCTCGAAATCACAACTTTCAAGATGAGAACTGCACATGAGAAGCAATGAATTTCCCAGACGCGATCCGATAAATAAATAACGTTTTTCGACAATACATATACAAGTCGGAATAACACAAGTTGCTACTTTATGAAAACTGAATCCTTTGACCACACTGGAGTTGTCATGCAGCAGCATCAAAATGTATACATCACCGTTTTTGAGAGAAACTAAAAAACTGTTATTTTCTAAGAAACATATCTGAGCCCCATCTAACGTAAACAAAGCGTCATCTTGAGTCTTCAGGCAAAGTTTGACCGAGTTGATCCAATACTGTTCAGAGACGTTCCTTGTGGCAAAGAGCCTTGATTAAAATAATACACTGAATTTACAGCAAAGATCAAAACTCCACCAAATGGCCTGGGAACGGAAACTATTTTTAAAGGTTCGCAAGGGAGTTTGTTAAGGGACCATATGATTTTGTTTTTTCTTACTTCTGTATTGAGCGATACAACAATTAAAGAGCACATGTTTGTACCGGTCCACGTAGGTACCGCCTCGTACAGAATGGCCAGAGTGGGATCAGAGTGTCCGTGAAGGAATTGAAAGTCTATAACATTTTCGACATTGCTCAACTTTTTTAGATCTATTGTATAAGATGGCAATGACTTTAAGCAGTCATTAATCTCGGTAAAGGGCAAGATGGCTATCACATTGCCATAGAGCAGCATTGCCGAGCACTTCGAGTTATGATCGCACCTAACTAGAGGCTGGTTGTTCTTAAACTTTATTCTTTTTTCATTCAGTTCATCATTTTCAAAATGATGAGTCGACAACGTTTTTAAATTATGGTTCTCGCGATCGTATTGGACAACAATAAATTTAGCCTCTCCGACGCTTAAAACTAGAGCATCAGGACACTTATTTGATTTAATACAATCAATAGAAATAATATTATCTAGAAGCTCAAAAACAGCTAAACATTCTAGTTTTGTCTTGTTGCTGTTACATTTATCAGCTGGAGATTCAACGTTATTGATCAACCTATAAACTTGCAGCTCTTTTGAAGTGTACACCACAAGATTTTCTTCAAACATGTTAAGGAAATTACAAACAACAGCAAGTTCAACTCCAGTTGACGGATGAACTTCACGAAATATACAAGACATTCTTTGATTGTGCGAGCTGGACTACTACAAAAAATTGCAACTTTATTAATTGATTACTAAAAAAGTTACTTGAAAAGGAACAACAAATTGATGTTCAAATTACATGAGGTGCAGCAACCGGAAAATGGTTATATATATATATATATATACGTATATATATATACATATATATATATACACATATATATGTATATATATATATATATATATATATATATATATATATATATATATATATATATATATATATATATATATATATATATATATATAAAAGAACATGTCCTGGCTGATAATCAACGCCGAGCTCAAACGCCTCATCCTAGGAACGTGAAATTTGGAACTTATATTACTTTTATAGCGTAAACATCCGCTAAGAAAGGATTTTTGAAAATTTTGTTCCTGAGGGGAAAAAACTGGAAAACAAACTTTTTTCTAAAATTTTTTCTAAAATTTTTTTCTGAAATTTAATATATAGATTCTTTTTGAAAAATAAAAAGATACGTGTTTCACCATTTTTTGAAAATTCGGTTTCCCGGACCTCAAATGTGGGTTGGAAAATTGGGTTATTTGGTTTTTAAAGTAGCTTCTACTCAAAAACTATTAATGCTACAGGAGTAAAAATTAGTATATAGTTTCTACTCCAACAATAATGAAATACGTGTTTTAGCATTTTTTGAAAATTTGGTTTCCAGGACTTCAAATGTGGGGTGGAAAATAGGGCTAATTGTCTTTTATAGTAACTGCTACTCAAAAACAGTAAATACCACAGATGTAAAAATTATTATTTATTTTCTTTTCTAAAAATAAAGATATACGTGTTTCACCATTTTTTACAAATTTGGTTTCCCGGACCTCAAATGTGGGTTGGAAAATTGGGTTATTCGGTTTTTAAAGTAGCTTCTACTCAAAAACTGTTAATGCTACAAAAGTAAAAATTAGTATTTAGTTTCTACTCTTAAAATAATGATATATGTGTTTCACCATTTTTTGAAATTTTGGTTTTCAGGACCTCAAATGTGGGGTGGAAAAAAGGTTTCTTTGGTTTTTAAAGTAACTGCTACTCAAAAACTGTGAATGCTACAGATGTCAAAATTAGTATTTAGTATTTACTCAAAAAATTATGATATAAGTGTTTCAACATTTTTTTAAAAATTTGGTTTCCAGGACATAAATGTGGGGTGGAAAAAAGGGGTATTTGATTTCAAAATAACTGCTACTCAAAAACTGTAAGTGCTACAAATGTAAAAATTAGTATTTTGAAGTTTTGTGCCGGTTAAAAGTAGCTAAGTTCAGTTTATCACCGGCCGGGCCAAGCCGTTATTTTAGAGTCTTCACACGGGCCAGGCCAAACCTTAAATCAAAGTGGAACGGGCCGAGGTTTTTCACCAAGTATATAGATATTTTAGTGATTTTAGGGTCTTCAAGGTGGGACGGGCCGAAGTTTTTCATCAAGTATATAGAACTTCTAAGCCTGTAAGAATGGGCCGGGCCTAATTCAGACGGGCTGTGCCGGGCCAGGAGTTTGGGTTTTTAAAACGGGCTGGGCTAAGTTGTCGACGGGCCGAGCCGAGACCTAAAAAATTGATCTCTACTATGGATTCACGGTTCAAACTCTCTAATTTCATGCGAGCGAAGCCGCTACGGGCACTGCTAGTATATATATATACTAGCAGTGCCCGTAGCGGCTTCGCTTCGCTCGCATGAAATTATAGAGTTTGAACCGTGAATCCATAGTAGAGATCAATTTTTTAGGTCTCGGCTCGGCCCGTCGACAAATTAGACCAGCCCGTTTTAAAAACCCAAACTCCTGAGGTCCTGGAAACCAAATTTTCAAAAAATGCTAAAACACGTATTTCATTATTTTTGGAGTAGAAACTAAATACTAATTTTTACTTCTGTAGCATTAACAGTTTTTGAGTAGCAGCTACTTTAAAAACCAAATAACCCAAAAAAATGATGAAACACGTATATCTTTTTTTTTGAGTAGATACTAAGTATTAATTTTTACATCTGTAGCAATTACAGTTGTTTAGTAGCAGTTACTTTAAAAACCAAATAACCCTATTTTCCACCCCACATTTGAAGTCCTGGAAACCAAATTTTCAATAAATTGTGAAACCCGTATATCATTATTTTTAAAGTAGAAACTAAATACTAATTTTTACTTTTGTAACATTAACAGTTTTTGAGTAGAAGCTACTTTAAAAACCAAAGAACCCAATTTTCCAACCCACATTTGAGGTCCGGGAAACCAAATTTGTAAAAAATGGTGAAGCACGTATATCTTTATTTTTAGAAAAGAAACTAAATAATAATTTTTACATCTGTGGTATTTACTGTTTTTGAGTAGCAGTTACTATAAAAGACAATTAGCCCTATTTTCCACCCCACATTTGAAGTCCTGGAAACCAAATTTTCAAAAAATGCTAAAACACGTGTTTCATTATTTTTGGAGTAGAAACTAAATACTAATTTTTACTCCTGTAGCAGTAACAGTTTTTGAGTAGAAGCTACTTTAAAAACCAAATAACCCAATTTTCCAACCCACATTTGAGGTCCGGGAAACCGAATTTTCAAAAAATGGTGAAACACGTATCTTTTTATTTTTCAAAAAGAATCTATATACCAAATTTGAAAATCTCCTCATTTTTGTTTTCGAGATATACATTGTTTTAGAAAAAAGCTTGTTTTCCAGTTTTTTCCCCTCAGTAGCAAAATTTTCAAAAATCCTTTCTTAGCGGATGTTTACGCTATAAAAGTAATATAAGTTCTAAATTTCACGTTCCTAGGATGAGGCGTTTGAGCTCGGCGTTGATTATCAGTCAGTCATCTGTCAGTCAGTCAGTCTGTCAGTCAGTCAGTCAGTCAGTCAGTCAGTCAGTCAGTCAGTCAGGACATGTTCTTTTATATATATAGATATATATATATATATATATATATATATATATATATATATACTAGCGGGGGTACCCGGCGTTGCCGGGTTTTTTTAAGAGAATGAGTTTGGTATTCAAAGAAAATGATTGTGTTTTAATTCGGTTTATTAATTTTAAAAAATGAATTGAGTTGTTAAAATTTAGCAATCAATCAATAAACAATAACCTGCAACAACTGTGTGAATATCTTTGTTATTGAAGTGCTGTTGGATAAACAATATTTTTACCAATGCTTTTATTAACTCGTCGTCTCTGTTTCTCTGTCTGTTTCAAATCTTGCAATCAATTTTTGGCTCACTTCCTGATGATAGATTTTTTTCAAGTTATGCATACATGCTCCAAATAGAAGACAATGCAGTATTCAATTATTAGTTTTACAATAAGTCAATTAATTTAGTTAATTTTAATTAATTTCGATATTTCGATATAATTAAGATATTTCGACTTTAATATAAAACAAAAGAGTAATATAAGTAAAAATTGATTGCAAAATTTGTGTTTTAATTACATATAAAAGCATTGGGTTTTAAAAATTCGTTTTTAATTTGCTTGTTTTTTGTTTTTCCGTCTGGTGCGTACACAAATAAATCAGAAGGCCACATACAACTGTCCATGTGAGAAGTACACATTCTCTAAATTTAGTCCACACACTTGTAGTGATTGTCCCTGTGCTTTGTTGATATGACCACAACAAACTTCAAAACTTCAAACAAGCAAAAGCAAGTCGCACTGGGAACTATATATCTATATATATAAAAATGAATGTTTGTATGTATATATGTCCTTTATGCATTGCTACACCATTCATCCGATCATAATAAAATTTTCACACAACCTTGAGAGTCAAGGGGAATCAAATATAGAGAAAAAAAATTTGAAATCCATCACAAAATGAGCGGAGCGGGTGAGCGAGCGGGAACTATATATATATATATATATATATATATATATATATTTATATATATATATATATATATATATATATATATATTTATATATATATATATATATATATATATATATATATATATATATATATATATATATATATATATATATATATATATATATATTCATATTCATATTTAGTTTACGTAAGAACGATTGAAGGCTTCAAGCAAGTTTTAGCCAGTTTTAGCAAATCTATTTTACGTTTTGATGCGCTAAAAAAAGTTAGGAAAGAATGAAAACGAGAAAATGAGCGAGAACGGGAACGGGAGAGCAAGTCTGAGCGAGATAGGAGAGTGAGCGAGAACGGGAGAGCAAGCGTTAACGGGATCGAGAGAGCAAGCGTGAGCGGGAATGGGAGAGCAAGCGTGAGCGGGATCGGGAGAGCAAGCGGGAACGGGAAAGCGACCGGGAACGGGAAAGCAAACGGGAGAGGAAAAGCGACCGAGAGCGGGAAAGCGACCGGGAACGAGAAAGCTACCGGGAACGCGAGCTGGTGCGGGGAAGCAAGCGAGGAAGGAAACCTAAGCGAGAAAGACAAACATTAGAAAAACCTCTAAAAACCTCGGGCATCGCCGGGCACCCCCGCTAGTATATATATATATATATATATATATATATATATATATATATATATATATATATATATATATATATATATATATATATATATATATATATATATATATATATATATATATATATATATATATATATATATATATATATATATATATATATATATACTATATATATATAAACGTATATATATATATAAATATACATATATACATATATATATATACATATATATATATATATATATATATACAGGGGAAATGCCAAAAGCCGGAATTTTGACATTTGCCCGAATCGGTCTAGCCAGTCGGGCAAATAGCGTACAAAACCGGGCAAATGTTGTCTCAGATTTGACACTCTAATTAAAATGGCATTTGGTTTTGTCGCTAGAGTAACCAAAAATAAACATTGAATAAAGTTTTCAATATTTATTGGTAAAAAATTACAAAAAACCCTTTAAGTCAAAACAATAATATCAGTGTGTAGAGTATGGACATCAATCTCATTTAGTTCATAGGCATCCATAGCTCCCACGCCTTTTCGTCTATTTTTTTTTGCTAGACTCTAGCGACTAAAGTAACAAAATATATACATTGAATCAATTTTTTAATATTTATTGCTAACAATTTTTTAGGTTAAAACATTAGCAATTTCGGTGTGTAGAGTATCGACATTAATCTGGTTGAGTTCATATGCTATCCATAAATCCCACACCTTTTCGTCTTTTTCTAAAAAAATTGTTTTTTGTTGCCTCAGCAGCTAACCAGTTTTTAGGCAATCGGCTTCTATTGGGATATATTGAGCCTTCTGGTGAAGAAGACTAACAATTTCGTAAAAGGTTTTTGGCACATCGGAGTTGCTGTTCAGAGAACTGTGCCAGGCTTCTACGTCATTGTTAGTTTTAATTTCACGTTTAAAAACGCTCCTTTCTCGCAGTTTATATTTTCCTTTTATCCAAGTAATTTTTATGTAGTTTGCCAGCTCCTAAAAATGTGGAAGAATTAATAAATACTAATAATATAATGTTTGATTAAAAAAATTCACCTTTAAAGATTCCATGGAAATATTTGAATAAATTATATCAAATATTCTTTGGATTTCATTTGAAGGTAGATATGGCAAAGCCATAAACTGCTTGACGAAATCATAAACAGCCAATTTTTAAGTAACCTGGTGAAAAACTTCAAATGAAAATCAAGAAAAAATATTAATCGCCAACAGCTCTGACACTGTAGAAAAGAATATAAAAAGTCTCGTAGGATCATTTTTTTTTTTTTTATAATAGTTTATAGTCCTTTACACCAAGTGTTTTAAGACTGAAACGGCTGTGTCGGAAGCACCTAAGTACTTCCAGTCGCGGATCATAATTTGATCCTTTTAACTTTTCTCTCCTCCTTTCTCCAGGCTTGGGACTGGCTTGCAAAAGCAAGGCGGAGTTCTCGTAGGATCAAGAAGTAGATAATATACATTAAAAAACAGAGACAAATAATTTCTCAAAAAATAGATAAAACAGCTTTTATAAATAATTCATAAACTAATCAAATGAATAATTATAATTACTCTAGCGACAGAAACCAAATTAAAAATAACATCGGAGACTAAACTAAAACGATAATTCAACAACGAAGGAAAAAAAATACTAAACAGTAACTTAGAAGCTGTTGTATATTTTTTTATTCAACTTCATAAGAATTTTGATACGAAACTTTTGCCAGTTTCTAATAGGGCCAAAATTGAGACACCATTGTGTGGTTCACAACCTCTGCTTATAATGAACTGATTTTTAGCTTGCATGTGAAACGCTGAAAAAGTGACAAGGACTTAAATAAACAACAACAACAACAACAGCTTGCATGTGAACTCCGCCTTGCATTTGCAAGCCAGTCCCAAGCCTGGAGAAAGGAGGAGGGAAAAGTTAAAAAGAACAAATTATGATCCACGACAGGAAGTACTTAGGTGCTTCCTACATACAGCCATTTCAGTCTTAAAACACCTGGTGTAAAGGACTAAAAACTATTAAAAAAAAAAAAAAAAGCTTGCATGTGTAACTCCGCCTCGCTAATTGCGAGCCAGTCCCAAGCCTGGAGAAAAGAGGAGGGAAGTTTTGTATTATCACCTTTGCGTAACAAATAACACAAATACGTCATTTTATTAGTGATTGTGTAGACTAGACCACTAATCCGTTTGATTATCAGGCCGGACCGAGCCGCGAACGAACTAAAATAATTAAGCCTCCTTCGGTCGAAGAAATCGCGGATAGCCATGACTCTAAACTTTTTACTTCAGTTATATAACCTTGTATTTATTCATTCATATCCTCAAAGTTTTTCTGATATAACAAAGACCCTTTGTTATAAAGATAATCTTGCATAATCCTAAACTTTAACTGGCAAAGTCTATAAATGATCTATGCGTCACAGTCATTTTATTGGCAAATGTGTAAGCCAGAACACTAATCCGCCTGATTACCCGCCCGGACAGATCCGCGAAAAAAAATAATAAATTACAATAATTTAAGAGGTAACGTATTATACTAATCGCAAGCCATACAAGTTTTGTATTATCACCTTTGCGTAACAAATAACACAAACAGGTCATTTTATTGGTGAGTGTGTAAGCTAGACCACTAATCCGCCTGATTATCTGGCCGGACCGAGCCGCGAACAAACTAAAATAATTGAGCCTCCTTTGGCCAAAGAAATCACATTATTTGGAAAGCTAAAAAATAACTTGTTAGAGTTTATTCAATACGTGTAAAGTTCAATGGATGAATTGATCGCTCTCGTTTGTATATGTATATACACTAGGTAAATTTAAAATCAATCCAGGAATTTGAAATCATAAGCCAGTAGGTACCCAAACCCGAACCCGAACCCGAACCCGGTTTTTGGAAAACTACAAACCCGAACCCGAACTCGAACCCGAAAACCTGAGTTTCACAAACCCGAACCCGAACCCGAACCCGAAAACTCGAGTTTTACAAACCCGAACCCGAAAACTCTAGTTTCACAAACCCGAACCCGAACCCGAAAACTCTAGTTTCACAAACCCGAACCCGAACCCGAACCCGAAAACTTCAAAAAGTACTACCCGTGACATCCCTAATATATATATATATATATATATATATACTAGCGGGGTTACCCGGCGTTGCTCGGGGTTTTCAAAGGTTTTTTATCATTTTTCTCTCTTTCTCCCGTTTCCGTTCCCGCTCGCGCTCGTTTTTTCTTTTCCACTCTTTCATAACTTATTTTAGCCCATAAAACGTAAAATAGATTTGCTAAAAGTTGCTTGAAGCCTTCAAACGTTGTTACGTAAACAAAATTTGAATTTTATTACGTAATTACCTTCGATGGTCGTATATAGGAACTTTTGGCCTGAAAAGTTAAGAAGGGGAAAAAGTTAAGAAGGTTTGGACTCCTTCTCCGATCCCCCGCTCAGGGTGCCAAAAAACCTTCCGTGCCAAAAGTGTCTATACATGATCATTGCATAGGTTTTCGAAGGACTGTTTACAATTGCGTAACAGGCATTACTTGCTAATGAACTTCTTAATATTAAGAAGTCCATGACTTGCTTCCCAGTCTTGCATAATGTGACCGATTGCGCGTTATTACAAATTATTAAGAGATAGATGGGGCGGGAAAGCGACCGGAATCGGGAAAATGACCGGGAGCGGAAAAGCGACCGGGAGTGGGAGAGCAAGCAGGAACGGGAAAGCGACCGGAAGCGGGAGAGAAAACGGGGAATTAAACGGGAGCTATAAAAAACGATAAAAAAAACTCTAAAAACCCCCGAGCAACGCCGGGTAACCCCGCTAGTCTACTATATATATAAAAGAACATGTCCTGACTGACTGACTGACTGACTGACTGACTGACTGACTGACTGACTGACTGACTGACTGACTGACTGACTGACTGACTGACTGACTGACTGACTGACTGACTGACTGACTGACTGACTGACTGACTGACTGACTGACTGACTGACTGACTGACTGACTGACTGACTGACTGACTGACTGACTGACTGACTGACTGACTGACTGACTGACTGACTGACTGACTGACTGACTGACTGACTGACTGACTGACTGACTGACTGACTGACTGACTGACTGACTGACTGACTGACTGACTGACTGACTGACTGACTGACTGACTGACTGACTGACTGACTGACTGACTGACTGACTGACTGACTGACTGACTGACTGACTGACTGACTGACTGACTGACTGACTGACTGACTGACTGACTGACTGACTGACTGACTGACTGACTGACTGACTGACTGACTGACTGACTGACTGACTGACTGACTGACTGACTGACTGACTGACTGACTGACTGACTGACTGACTGACTGACTGACTGACTGACTGACTGACTGACTGACTGACTGACTGACTGACTGACTGACTGACTGACTGACTGACTGACTGACTGACTGACTGACTGACTGACTGACTGACTGACTGACTGACTGACTGACTGACTGACTGACTGACTGACTGACTGACTGACTGACTGACTGACTGACTGACTGACTGACTGACTGACTGACTGACTGACTGACTGACTGACTGATAATCAACGCCGAGATCAAACGCTTCATTCTAGGAAAGTGAAATTTGGAACTTATATTACTTTTATTGCGTAAACATCCACTAAGAAAGGATTTTTGAAAATTTTGCTCCTGAGGGGAAGAAACTGGAAAACAAACTTTTTTTCTAAAACAATGTATATCTCGGAAACCAAAAATGATGAGATTTTGAAATTTGGTATATGGATTCTTCTTGAAAAATAAAAAGATACGTGTTTCACCATTTTTTGAAAATTCGGTTTCCCGGACCTCAAATGTGGGTTGGAAAATTGGGTTATTTGGTTTTTAAAGTAGCTGCTACTCAAAAACTGTGAATGCTACAAGAGTAAAAATTAATATTTAGTTTCTACTCCAAAAATAATGAAATACGTGTTTTAGCATTTTTTGAAAATTCGGTTTCCAGGACTTCAAATGTAGGGTGGAAAATAGGGTTATTTGTTTTTTAAAATAACTGCTACTCAAAAACTGTAAATACCACAGATGTAAAAATTAGTATTTAGTTTCTATTCTAAAAATAAAGATATACGTGTTTCACCATTTTTTACAAATTTGGTTTCCAGAACTTTAAATATGGGATGGAAAATAGGATTACTTGGTTTTTAAAGTTGCTGCTACTCAAAAGCTGTGATTGCTACAGATGTAAAAATTAGTATTTAGTATTTTTTTATTGAAATTTAGCATACGCCTTATCAAGACAAGTCTTGCTCAAGGCGAGAGAGGGAGGGTACTTGCGATCGACCGTACGATCGACAGGCGAATGCTCTACCGCTCTGCCACCAGCGCCTCAAAAAATAACGATATAAGTGTTTCACCATTTTTTAAAACTTTGGTTTCCATGACTTCAAATGTGGGGTCAAAATAATGGTTATTTGATTTTAAAATAACTGCTACTCAACAACTGCAAGCATTACAAATGTAAAACTTAGTATTTTGAGGTTTTGTGTCGGTTAAAAGTAGCTGAGTCCAGTTTATCACCGGTCGGGCTAAGCCGTTATTTTAGGGGTTTCTTACGGGCCAGGTTATACCTTAAATCAAGGTGGTACGTGCCAAGGTTTTTCAGTAAGCATATAGACATTTTAGTGATTTTAGGGTGTTTAGACGGGCCGGGCCAAGCCTGAAGTCAAGGTGGGACGGGCCGAAGTTTTTCATCAAGTATATAGAACGGGCCAGGAATTTTGGTTTTGAAACGGGCTGGGTTAAGTTGTCGACGGGCCGAGCCGACACCTATGGATGCACGTTCAAATTCTCTAATTTCATGCGAGCGAACCCGCTACGGGCACTGCTAGTTTTTATATATATACTAGCTGGGGTACCCGGCGTCGCCCGGGGTTTTTAAAGGTTTTTCTAATGTTTGTCTTTTTCGCTACTGCTCCGTTTCCGCTTTCCCGTTCCCGGTCGCTTTCTCGTTCCCGGTCAATATCCCGTTCCCGGTCGCTTTACCGTTTCCGGTCTTTTTCCCGCTCCCGGTCGATTTCCCGTTTCGGGTCGCTTTCCCCCTCCCGGTCGCTTTCCCGCTCTTGGTTATTTTTGCTTTCCTATTCGCTCTTTCGCTTTTGGTCAATTTTTCGTTACCGCTTGCTTTCCCACTCCCGTTCCCGCTCATTCTCCAGTTCCCGTTCCCGCTCATTCTCCAGTTCCCGTTTCCGCCTGGTCTCCCGCTCCCGCTCCGCTCATTTTGCGACCGAATTCAATTTTTTTCACAGTAATTGAAAATTGATTTGATTTCTCTGTGCGTTGTACCTTGGGCGCTAATACAGTTTGTGCTCACCTCCGAACTTGTGGTGTCTATAAATATATAAGAACCTGAACGCCGGCTCCTGTTCAAGATTTTCCTCATCGGACAACCGACGTTACATTTCTGACGTTACATTAAAACAACTGCTACTCTAAAACTAAAAATACTACAGATATACAAATTATTAACTAGATACTACTTAGTAGAAGATAAAGTTACAAGTGTTTTACCAATTTTTTTTTAAGCCGGACCGGGTCTAAAAAATCCGTGTAGGGCACTGTGGAGTAGAGTGCTGCACGGACCGGGTCAGGTCGTGATTTTAGGTTCTGAAAACAAGGTGGGACGGGCCGAGATTTTTTGCCAAGGATATAGAAATTTTAGGCCTGTAAAAAACTAACCCATAAAAACAAAGTTTTTATTATAAATCCTTTATATACGATCCTAGATTTTTATTTTATTTGAATTTTTGAAAAAAATTTTAAATTTTTTGAAAATTTTTTTTGAATTTTTGATTTTTTGGAAAACTTAATTATACAATATCCGATCAAACTGAAATTTTGATAGATTCAATTGTCTCGCAGTCCAAGTCGATGTGCCAAATTTCAGCTCGATCGGATAACGGGAAGTGAGTTAATTTTGAGACTCAAAGTTTGTGACCGACAGACAGACGGGAAGACAATCGAAAATAAAATAAAGGATTTAAAAACGGGTCAGGCCCTAATTAAACTGGCCGTACCGGGCCTGAAATT